>JAJPUD010001936.1:118806-170421 GCA_023553655.1 Myrmecobius fasciatus | reverse complement strand
TATCTATCTATCTATCTATCTATCTATCTATCTATCTATCTATCTATTTATCTATCTACCTACCTACCTTTCCCATCTGGCAGTTCATAGTTCGGTTTTGATTTACTTTACTAGTTCATTATCTAAATTCAAAGACTAACATTGGTGCTCCTTAAGGCACTCTAGTAAGGCATTCTTTTCATTTTATGATCTATATCTTGATTATGTCATATATTCCCATGGGTTTAATTACCATTCCTACACAGATGATTCCCAAATCCATATGTCTACTCCTTATCTCTCTCCTGAATTCTACCACATGTGTTATCTTCAAAGCAGCTTCCGCTTTAAGTATATCTCATCAGAAATGCTAATTCAATTTGTCTACAACAGAACCCATCATCTCTGACCCCAAACTTATTCCACTTTTCAACTTCCCTATTGCAGTCTTCCACATCAACCAAGTTCATTATCTCACGTCATTACTGAGCCTTCCCTCTGCCCCATTCCCTCACATTTTATCAGTTGTTTTATCCTGCTAGTTCTACCTTCATAATACCTCTCAGCTCTCACATCAATCTTCTTTCTATGTACTTTTTAGTCACTGCTCTAATGTAGGCCTTTATCATCTATCATCTAGACTATTGTAATAGCTTTCTAATTCTTCTCTCTGCTCCCAGTTTACTCCTCCTTTAAAATGCCCTCCCCACATCAGTCAAAAATAATCTTCCTAAGATTAATGACCATGTCATTACCTTGCTCTAAAGCATCCAATGGCTCCCTATTTCTTTTAAGATAAAATACAAACTTTTCAGCTTTATGTTTAAGGGCTACTACATTCTGGCTTTAATCTGTTTTTTTAAAACCAAATCACTTTAGCTTTGATTGATTGACCAACAATAGGTTGCAGGCGGGGCCCTGATTGTCTCAAAGTGAATGCAAATAGAAATTGTTTCTGTTTCAACCAGAAGTCCTCAGAATCCTCTGTACCTAGAATGATTCTTTTTTCACTAGGTAAAAGAAGCCATTTTCTGCCTCATTTCTTACCCACCCTTAATTAATTATTAGTCATTGCCTCACTCAAAGAGAGATCTATTAAAACCTTCGCTTAAAAAGGCCAAGGTCTCTCTCTGCATCTAGGGCCATTCCACTCATTTTGATCTATATCTTGCAACTGGATCCAGATAACTTCAGAGGAGAAAGTGCGACTAGTGATTTTGCATAGCCCTCACTTCAATCCAATTTATTTGTATGTCATAGTATCACTTGCCTGATATCATGGTATTTTTCAAGAATGAAGGACAACAGCTATCCAAACTTCTCTCATATTAGTATTCTTCCTACATGCTACCCTCCAGTCAAATTAAATTAATAGCTGCCTCCTAAAATTGGAATTCTATCTCCCTCTCCCATGAATTTTCAAAAGCTATCTTCCATGTCATGTCAACTCATTCTGTTCAGGCCATACAAATTCACCTTTATTTACCTATTTTTTGCATCTATCTTCAATACAATATTTTCTATTTATTCATTTTGTTTCACCTCCTCCATTAAGGATTGCCTTATCTCCTCCATTGTTAATGCTATCAGTCTCTTCAAATTACTTTGAATATGTGTGTGTGTGTAATATTTATTTATATATAAATTTGTAACAATCTTTGTAACCTGAGCATAGTATCTCACTAGTTAATAAATATTTCTTTAATTGAGTTCAATTATTCAAAAATATACACAAGATCTATAGGCCTGTCAATCCAAAAAGGAATGATTTAGGAAATAAAAAATATCTATTCTACAAATTATAAATATGCAATTGAATAGACAGCTTATAATAATGATCCATCTGTACTATATAGGGACTTTAGACAGATACTATAGAAGGACCATAAATAGATCAAAAAAGAATATAATCCTAGACTTCATTTAGGAAATACATAGCATTTTCAATAACTACAACTTTTTCTCTGAAACAAAAATTCATCTTAGTTAATACCAATGATCTTTAAGCAATGTTATATAACTTTGAATAATGAATATAATATTCTATTTTAAAAAATGAAGATTGTAGATTTCCCAAAGAGCAATGCAGAGCTACATGGTGGGTATAAATAGTTTACAATTTATTAGCAATGTCATATTGTACAAGAGAAGTAGCAACAAAGGTATCATTGTAAATTTCTATGATTGGAAAAGGAAGCAGATTGGTCATTTAATGAGAAACAGAGATAACAGACAAAAAAAAAAAAACTTCATGGGTCTTCGCATAAAGTTGAGACCTAGAGAAAGGTGAACCACTTATTAATATTTATGTAAGAATATAAGCAAGAGAATTCCGGGATAACAGTCAGTGGATGAGTTGTAATTTTTGTTACTAAAAATGTATTCATATAAATGAGATCATAGTCTAATATGCTCTTTAATACTAAAAATAACTCATATATACATAGGAACATATTAAATGTAATGATAATAGTTAATATGCATATAAAATGTTATGGCTTGAAAGTGATATTATATATACATAATATATATACACGCATATATAGTATGTATTCATATATATGTTATTTAATTTTAATTTAAAGCTCATAACAATAAAATCTCCATTTAAAAAATGTAATGATATCTTTAGCTTTTATTTTACTTTCAATTTACCATATGTCTCTCATTCTCCCTTGCTAGAAAAGCATTCTGTATAACAAGGAATGAAAATAGAAGTGAAAAAAAAAGTAAGTTCAGCAAAATGAGCAAAATTCACCAATCAAATCTGACAGGAGGTTATAATTCACCTCTATACTTCTACTATGCAAAGAAAGGAAAGAGGTAAATTTTCACAGCTGTTTTCTGTATTAATCTTGGCCATTAAAATTATTCAAAATTTAGTTTTGATCATTGTCACTATACTTTCCTTTTAATTTTTATTTAAAATTCTTCTTTATTTTTAAAAGCATTTATCACCTCCTCCCACTGCTCCCCCCTCAAAAAAAAATAAAAAGAAAAATAATAAGAAAAGCTTTCACAATAAATGTGCACAGCCAAGTGAAACTATTCATACTTATTCATGATTTTAAATCTATCAAGTATGTGGCATGATTCAGCTTTAACTCTTTGTACTCAGAGTTTATCACTGAACTAATAAAAGTTCTAAATAATTTCTTGGTTGTTGTTTTCTTAATTCTATTCATTTCACTCTGTAAAGGTGAAAGAGATTTTTCCCAATTTTCTTTGAAAATTATCCCCATAGATGGCAGAGGTAGACTTACCTAAGCTCTCCCAAATTCCCCTCCAAGGGAAAGGGACCCACATGTGCAAAAATGTTTGTGGCAGCCCTTTTTGTAGTGGCAAGAAACTGGAAATTGAAAAGATGCCCATCAATTGGAGAATGGCTGAATAAATTATGGTATATGAATGTTATGGAATATTATTGTTCTGTAAGAAATGACCAGCAAGATGATTTCAGAGAGGATTGGAGAGACTTGCATGAACTGATGCTGAGTGAAATCAGCAGAACCAGGAGAACATTATACACAGCAACAAGACTATACGATGATCAATTTTGATGGACATGGTTCTCTTCAACAATGATGTGATTCAAACCAGTTGTGCTGCGATGAAGATAGTCATATACATCCAGAGAGAGGCCTGTGGGAACTGAGAGTGAAACACAACACAGCATTTTAACGCTTTCTGTGAATATTTCCATGCATTTTGTTTTCTGTTTTAGGTTGTTTTTTTCTTCTTCTCTTTCTAGATATGATGTTTCTTGTGCAGTAAGATAACTGTATAGATATGTATACATATATTGTATTTGTCATATAATTTATCCTATCTAGCATGTATTAGATTACCTGTCATCTAGGGGTGGGGGGTGGGGGGAGGGAGGGGAAAAGCTTGGGAAAAAAAAGTTTTTTTGCAAAGGTCAATGTTGAAAGGTCACTCATGTGTTTTGTAAATAAAAAGCTTTATAAAAAAAAAAAGGCAAAAAAAACAAAAAACAAATTCCCCTCCAAACAACTTTAAAATAATACCTCCAAATGAATTCTGGAATGACAGAAGCAACAAAAGGACAGAGTAGAACAATTTTCCAGAGAGCTGGTAGGAAATGATTGTCTCATGGGGGGCAAAAGTAGAGCACAACTCAGCATAGACTGTCCAGCAAGCCAACAGTAAGCCTGGAGTATCTGAATAAGCAAGTTAACTGGCTTTCAGAGCTCTCAGTCAAAGGGTAAAGGATTCAGACAGTTGGCTAGAAGGAGATTACAAGGGATGCTGGAACTGGATGCAGAATTCTTTGGTTGTATTCCCACATCAAAGGAGAGCACTAAACAGGAGCAGCATGGACCCTGAATAGAGTTCCAGAGTGAAAAGAGTGTTTGTGGTCACTCAGAGACCAGAGGATATGCCAGGAGAATAATAAACACATCTTTCCATAGATGATATAACCTTGAAAGAACTAAAAATTTACAAACCACTAGAACTTCTTCTGAACATGCAGCATGAAACACTTGAAGCTTAGAACAGTGCCCACTCTACCCCAGGAGCTTCTAGAAGCCCAACTTTAACATAAAATTGTAAATCAAGAAATAGACTAGAAAAGGAACAACTAATTGCAACAACAACCAAAAAAAGAAAAAAAGAACCTGACTGTAAATACTCTGCCAACAGAGAGAATCAAAACACAAACTTAAAAGAAAATAACAAAGTCAAAACAGCCACATCCAAGCCTAAAAAAAAAAAAAAAAAAAAAAATCCCTGGAAGAATTCAACAAGAATTTGAAAAATCATTAAAAGAGGTAAAGGGAAAATTGGGAGAAAGATACAAGAAATCATTTTTTTAAAGTCAATTGTTTTGTTTTGGTAAAGAAAGCATGAAAAATATTAAGGAAAATAACACCTTAAAAACATAATAGGCCAAATGTTAAATGGGACACAAAAATCCACTGATAGAACTCTTTAAAAAGGAGACTTGGCTAAGTTAAAAAGTACAAAAGCCCACTGAAGAAAATAATTCTTTAAAAAAATAGAATTAGATAAGTGGGACTGACTTCATCAGACATCAAGAAATAATAAAACCAAAAGAATGAAGAATAGAAGAAAATGTGAAATATCTCATTGGAAAAACAACTGTCATAGAAAACAGATTAAAAAGAGATAATTTTAAAATTATTGAACTACTTTGAAGCCATGATTTTAAAAAAAAGAGTGCAGCCACCATCATTCAAGAAATTATCATGGGAAATTGGCCTGGATATCCTAGAATCAGAGGTAAAATTGAAATGAAAAGAATCCACCAATCACTTCCTGAAAGAAATCCCAAATTGAAAACTCCCAGGAATACCAAAGCCTAATTCCAGGGCTCCCAGATAAAGGAGAAAGTATTGTGAACAGAAAAGAGAAAGAAACAATTCAAATATTATTGAACCATAGTTATGATAATACAAGATCTAGCAGCTTCTACATTTAATAGATTAAATTAAATACATTGAATAGAGGGGAAAGGAGTTAGGAAAATAACAAATAATTATTTATCCTGCAAAACTGAGTATAATCTACTTCAGGTGGGAAAATAAAATTGAGGACTTTCAAGCATTCCTGAGGAAAAGGACAGAGCTGAACAAAACATTTGACTTTCAAATATGAGACTCAAGAAACATTAAAAGTTAAATATGAAAGAGAAATCATAAAAGGTTCAAAAACTTTAAAACATTTACATTTTTACATGGGAAAATGAAACTAGTAACTCCTAAGAACTTTCTCATTATTAGGACAGTTAGAAAAAGCATATGTGTGTGTGTGTGTGTGTGTGTGTGTGTGTGTGTGTATGTTTTATATATAACGTATATATATATATGAAACAGTTGAGAGTTAACTATGATGGAATAATAGCTAAAACAATAAAATTAAGGGGTGAGAAAAAGGGATAAACTAGGATAAGAGGGAAGAAAAGAGCAGAATGGTGAAAATTATCTCACATAAAAGAGACACAGAAGAGCATTTACATTGGAGCAAATGTTACAGACAACACTTTAACATTATTCTCATCAGAACTAACTCAAAGAGCCACTTTATATAAAAATCTATCTTATTCTATAGGGAAATGATAAGAGCAAGGAATGAGAGGTGGTGGACAAAAGCAAAACATTTTTAAGGAGGGAAAAGATGAAAGACAAGAAAGAGAAGGTTAAATAAGGGAGAAAGTAGGTTAGAGAAATATGTAGTTAGTAATCATAACTTTAAAAAATACTAGAAACTTTTGTTAAAGCATTTCTCCAATATATAAAGAACTTAGTATAATCTATATGAATACAAGGCATCCACTAACTGATAAATGATCAAAGAATATGGATGGGCAGTTTTCAAAGAAATAAAAGCTATCTACAATCATTAAAAAAGTAGAAACTGAAGGGATGCCCATCAATTAGAGAATAACTGACCAAGTCATGGTACATGATGGTGATGGAATATTATTGTACTATAAGAAATGACCAGCAAGATGATTTCAGGAAAAAACATATAAAGAATTACACAAACTCATACAAAGTAAAGCTAACACAACAAGAAGAATAGCACACACAGTAACAGCAATATTCTAGATGATCAACTGTGAATGACGCTAACTATTCTCAGCAATATAACCCAAGACAATCCAAAGCACTTATGATGAAACATCCTATCCACTTCCACAGAAAGAACTGATGCAGTCTGAATGGAGATCAAAACATTTATTTTTACTATATTTTTCTTATTTGGTTTGTTTCTAATTTTGGCCTGTGCTTTCTTTCACAACATGACTAATATGAAAATACATTTTGCATGACTGCGCATATACAACCTATGTCAAATTGCTTGCTTTCTCAGAGAGAGATGAGAAAAGAGAGAAAGGAAGATAATTTGGAACTCAAAATTTTAAAAATAAATATCAAACTTTGTTCTTACATATAATTGGGGAAAAGAAAGTTTTTATTTTAAAAAATAAAGAGATATTATTCTCATATTATAAAAAAGGAATGGAATCTTAGAAATGTGAAGTAAATTATTAAAGATCCAAAGAGCTAGTAAAAAAGTGTCTGGAACTCAGCTCTTGGTTTTCTGGCTCAAAGCCTTCTAAATTGCCTTCTGAATTCTTGTTCTATACATAAATGAATAGAAACCTGATCTTATTCCAAATTTCTTCTTCTTACCTTACTATTCTAAATTGTATTCTTGTAAAAAAAAAATCGAGTGACTAGTATATGACTCACAATTCAGAGTTTTTGCTTTGGGCTATGGCAAAAAAATGTAAGAAAGCTAAAAGGGTAGTCATGACATTGGCAAAAGTGAAAAAGGTTAAAAATGTCTAAAGTGGGAGGACCTCTGAGAAGATAGGCATAATAATATGCTATTGATACATCTGTAAATTGATTAAACCATTCTGGAAAAGAATTTAGATTTGGATTTTTAAAAAGTCATTAATCTATTTGACCCTTTGACCCGAGAATGCTACTACTGGACATATTCCCTAAGAAGCAAAAGAAAAAGAACAACCCCACATTTATATTTATAGCATCTTGATCAATTCCGATGTATGTGGCTCTTTTCAACAATGAGGTGATTCAGGCTAGTTCCAATGGTCTTTTGATGAAGAGAACCATCTGCACCCAGAAAGAGGACTATGGAGACTGAATGTGGACCACAACATAGTATTTTCACTTTTTGTAGTTGTTTGCTTGCATTTTCTTTTATTTCTCATTTTTTCCCTTTTTGATCTTATTTTTCTGGTACAGCATGATAATTGTGAAAATATATAGAGAATTGCACATTTAACATATATTGGATTACTTGCCGTCTGGGGAAGGAGTGGGGGGAAGGGAAAGAAAAAAATTGGTATACAAGGTTTTAAAAAGTGAATGTTGCAAATTATCTATGCATATGTTTTAAAAATAAAAATCTTTAATAATAATAATATTTATAGCATTTTTTTCTCCCAAAGAACTACAAAGTGAATGCCCACCAAGTGAAGAATAAATATTAAAATTGTGGTACACAAATATCATGAAATATTACTACACCATTAGAAATAACAAATATGAAGAAGTCAGAGAAATTTGGGAAAGTTTATATGAATTTATGCAGAATGAAGTAAGCAGACACAACCATCACAATAATGTACAAGGAAATAGCATGGAAAGATTGGGAAACACTCGTCAAATGAAGTAAGCATTCATGAATTTGAAAGAAAAATAATGAAATATGCCTCCTACTTCTTGACAAAGATAGGACAGAACGGAAATCAGAAAAGCACCAACATGTTAAGGCAGAGCTATGTGTTGATTTATTAATTCACTACTTTGTTACAAGGAGAGTTCTATTAGCAAAAGGAGTAAGTGGGAAGTGAGTGTAATGTTAAAAAAAAAAAAAGAGCATCATTTTTTTCTTTCTTCTTTTAAAGAAGGCTTAAAGGGCTTAGTCTGACTTTCCACTTCTCATGTTCTCTAGAGCTACTCATTGAACTGTTCCATTGACTAGGAATCAGATAAAACTGCATGGTATTGGAACCCAATAAGGAAATGTGATTTTGGGTTCAATAATGTGGCATTGTACAAGGGCAGTACAAAAAAAAAAAGTAAATGCTTTTTCTACAAAGAACTTGTAGAATGAACATGTGCTTAAAACAAGTTTCACAGTCAATATTTATTCAGCCATGGTGGCCACTTTGCTACATGACTATAAAACCTGGTCAATGGCTCCACCCAAAGGTTTTCCCAAGGCAAATTTAAGGGCATTTTGAATCTTCCCTCAGTCATGAGACCCATTAATAAATTGATCTACCAGATGATACCCAATGTCTCATAATAAAGTTCAGCTTTGGATCATGTGAAACTAGTTGAAAACAAATAGGTCCCTTACAATAAAAATTTCTTGTGACTCTTCTTTGTGCAACTATACAGCTCTTAGATAAAGCTGTCCTCACTAGGTAGAGTCCAACATTGGTTCTTTCAGTCATTTAACAAATATTTATTAAGCATCTGAAATGCACAAGAGATGGGCTAAGCAATGATAAATAAGGAATTAACCCTATTCTTAAAGAGCTTATGATCATATAGAACACATGAAATTTCCACAAATAGCTACAATGCAAAGTGCAATGTGATATCTACTTTATGTGTATTACAAAATATTAGGAATTCAAAAGAGACTACTTGTGACTGAAATAAAAAGATGGTCTAATTTAGTGTAAGTCTTGGAGCATAGTAGGTATTTTTATAGATGAAAGATGGGTAAAGTCGCATAAGCAAAATAATTCTCTTTTGGAGAAAAATACAAGACTCAAACTTGCAAACATATAAACATAAACCATGCATGCAAACACAAATGTCTTTTAACATGGCCAATAGAAATAAGATTGAATATAGGCTCTAAGGATTAGAGAAAAAAAATATGATGTAGACTATTTTGTTTGAAAAATCTAAAACAATTTCAATAAATATATAAAACATAGCCCATCTACTACTTGCCTGAGAGGATAGATAGGAAATATGGCATGGGTGCAAGAGATAATTCAAAGTTTTGTTGGATGATTAGCTAGAAGATGTTGGGAGGGCAAAGATAATGTAGTTAGATATAAGGTAGAGGGAAGAGGGAGAGAGAATAAGAAAGGAGGAAGGGTTACAAAAGAGAGAAAGTTGTTATGTCCCTCCATCTTTCCCCAATTTCTGTGCAATCCAAATATTATTCAGATTACTTCCCCACTTCTTTCGTCATGTCTTCCCTTCACAAAGTCACAGTCACAAGTAGCTTTCTAAACTGAACTTACCTGATTGTCACCAAATGTAGTAGGCCAGGAGAATCTGATTTTTTTACACAAGTACACGCTCAAAATCATTTACACTTTCTTTGCACCTCCAAAGCCAAGTAAACATTCCCATTACTTCATAGTGGTTCTTACTATTTCTCTCTGGTTTCATTAGAGGTCCTTTTTTCTTTCATTTAAATAAAAGCCTCTGAAAAACTACAGTTACAGATTTTCTGCAACCCACAATTTATGGCTGCTTCTTGCAACCTTCAAAAGCTTTTAAAAATAGTATTGGATCTATTATTCTGTATTATGGTAATTGTAGTGAAGATTTAAGAGGCACTTTTAGACTTTTTAGCTCTGCAGTATATTTCTGTTCCAATTTCTTGCTTAGGCATTTGGGAAAGAGGCCTTATTTAAAAGCTTCACCCTCTGCCCTCTGATATACAGCTTCCCTCTCAACCATAGTAACTAGACCTCGCTGTACAATTAGAGATGCTGGGTCTCCAATTAGAGCATTGTAAGAGATGGGGTAGGAACCCATCTTTCAAGAATCCTATTCCATTTATATGCACCTGACAATAATCACTATTTTTCACATGTGCTAATTGCCTTTGACCCCTTTATCATTCCTCACATCCCTTGTTAACTCCCCCACACATACTTCCTTTTCTCCTATAGGAAATTTGGCATAGGTAATAGAGAAATTAAATAACTCTAATACCACTACTGATTCATGCAAAGGGATTAATATAATAAATGTCCAAATAGCCACAGGAATTTATGCATTATTGATATGGAACTGACCTCACTCCATTCTCATAGATCTATTTTCTCTAGTTAACCTGTGTTTGCCTCTAGCAGCTGACTTTACAATGGAAACTATTCTCAGGACCTGACCTATTATCTGGCTGCTGAGAAAATCAACTTCAAGTCTAGAGAAATGTAGTCAAGTGAATTTCTAGCCCTGTACTGAATATCACACTGACATAGTTTCCCATGTTCAATATATTCATCATGCAAGATATTTTATTCCTTATATCTTATATTTTCATATCAAGTGACTAGAGAAATTCCCTTGGGAGATCATGTAAAAACTTTTAGTCTTTTCTTCTTTGGACTTTGAGAAGTTTCTACTCTGAAGAGGTCTTTTGACCTTGCAAGTGCAATACTTCTTCCCTTAAATATATTCCTAGTTCTAGAACAATTTATGTATAGTTTGGGTCATACAATTTCTCTGCTCAAAAAGCTTCCATGGTTCCCTGTTACCCGGTTGAGTACAATTCAAACTTCTTCATTCAGTATTTATGGCCTTCCATAACTGGGCACTATGATGTTATTTAAACTTCATCTGATTTCATGGCTTCGTACCACATACGCTATTTTCTACTCAAATTATACTCCTTTTCCCCTTATACACTATCTGCTTTCCTATTTACATGCCTCTGCTCAGGCTGTTTCTCTTTTTCTGCAATGGTCTTAATCATTTTCAACCCTTGCCGAGTTCTTTAAATTCAAATGTCACCTTCAGTCCCTTTAACATAGCTTCCTTGGACTCCATATTTTGTTTCATATCTATGTATTTCACTTACCATATCTTATTTTGCATGACAGTAATTTATGTATGCATCATATTCCCCCTAAATGCCATAAGAACAGAGATCCTTGTCTCGTGAAAACTATATCCCTCCCCAGATTTTACCAATGTCCTGCACATAGTAGGTTCTTATGATATTTGTTGAATTGGCTCAACTAATGATCTCAGTTGGGAACCTTTTTGCATTAACTTCCTCAAGGAGCACCTTTTTTTTTTTTCTCCCTAACTTGAAACTTTCTTCTAAATGAAATAATCTTAAGTCTTCCTGCTTTGTTTTGCATTGCTCTAAGTCGCCATGTAAATTACAAAATAGTGAAGTGCAAAGCTATTCTGCCCACTGGTATTTTATGATTTTAATTTGTTCAAATGCTTTGAATTTCATTATAATTTCCCATTTGGTACATGGGATTTTTACAGTTAACAGATGTTCACTTAATAGGGCCTCCTAGTGAGTAAATCCATTTTTCCCTATGGTATTAGTGTAACTTACCAGCCCTCTAGTAGCTGTTTGCAGCTCTTGCCAAGTTATCTGAAAACAGGCTCATCAGAAAATAGCACCGACTCCTTGAGAACGTTAAGCTATAGATGTGTTCAGTTCTTTCAACAATGTAGCCCACTCTTGTGTGCTCGTTTGTTTTACAACATCTTAATTTCTTCCATGTTAGAAATGTGTGAAAAGGCTTATAACAGTGGGCAGCGCTTTAAGAAACAAGCAGAACTGCACTCTTAGGTAAAAAACATTTCTGCATTGAATCAATACTTTCTTGGCTTCTGGCTACTGCAAATATCAGAATTTTTAATGCACCCCAAATAGTGAAGGAATAATTTCCCAAAGTATTGTCCTTAACTGTCATGCTATTTCTGAGATGCTTAATTTGAAAAACAAACAAGCAAACAAACAAACTACAGGTTTTGAAAAGAAGGCACAAACTCAAAACACAGCTCCTCTCTCCTTGATATATGAATATATATGCTAACTTCCCTTTTTAACTGGGCAAGTCTCTCTGAGTCTTCAGGGGCTGAAAGCACAAGAATATTATAACCAGTTTCCTCTTCTCTGCCAGAGTATAAATGGTTTCTTAGAAATCAGGGAGTCCGGAAGATTCTGAGAATATGGCAGAGTAGATCATTAAATTTCAAGCTCTCCAGATTTTCCCTACAAACTGAACAAATTTGTACCTCAGGATGAATAGTGGTGAAAAACAAAAAGACTTGGGGCAAAACAGGGGTCCTTCTGGGACAACCCAAGAAGACCTGAAGAAAGAACCCAAGATAGAGATTAATCTGTGTCAAGTGCAAAAACCTCCAGATTAGTTCCACAGAAACACCAAGTGGGGATCCCTGGGGCTAGCTGGGTTTGGCTGGAGTCTTAGTAGGAATCACAGAAACTTTTGCTTCTCAGATAGTGTGAGGGGTAGGAATCGGAGTCTGGGGAGAATAAGTGAACCTCTGCTAATTAGGAACGCCAGACTTGTCTGTGCTGCAGATACAGCACCTTCTCAGGAGCCATCACATCCTGTGAGTGCACACGCAGTGGGGCAGAGACATTGCTAGTTGTGGCACTTGCAAGAGGGTGGAGTTTGGAGTTGGAGTTCCAGATCAGAGAAGAAGTGAAGCTAGAGGCACCATCCATCCCACACCAGGATTAGAGGTGCTTATACTAATAGTTCTTATTTTAAAAACAACTAAACAAACACAGAAGAAATAACTAAACCACAGAAACTTCACATGAGAATAGGGAAGTCTGGGGTTCATCTTCAGAAAAGAACAGTAAAGTAAAAAAAAAAAAAAAAAAAAAAAACAATTTTTCTACTCCAAAGAGTAACATTAAATGGGCTCCCTGTCGAGAAAGAATTTATAGAATAACTTAGAAAAGACATTTAAAATCAAGTGAGAGAGACTGAAGAAAAACTAAAATTAAAAACCATCCAAGAAAAAAGAGATTATGGAAAAAAAAAAAAGATTAACCAACTAGACAAAGATATAGAATCTTAACAAAGAAAATGATTCGTTGAAAATTAGAAGTGAGCGAGGGAAAGTCATTAAAGGTATGAGACCAAAAATTACAAAATAAAATAGAAAAAATAAAAAATAGAACAGAATATGAGACATCTTATAAGAAAAACAATAGATCTGCAGAACAGATAAAGAAAAAAATTATACATACACACACACACATATATACATAAGAATAATTGCACTACCTGAAATCTGTGACCAAAAAAAAGAACCTTGATACAATAATGCAAGTAATAATCAGTGAAAATAGTCCTGGAGTGATGGAAGATGAGAAGAAAGCAGACAGAAAAAAATCTATCCATCACCACTTCAAAGAGATTCTTTGTGGAAAACATATTGGAATCATATCACCAAATTTCAAAATTCCCAGTTCAAAGAGAAAATTTTGCAAGAAACATACAAAAGAAAATTCAAATATGTTGGCACTACAATTAGAATTGTACAGGACTTATCAGCGAACACAATAAAAGACAGGAGGTCCTGGAATCATAACTACTCGCAATCAAAAGAACTAGGCCAGCAGCCAAAAATATCATATCCAACAAAATTATATGTAATATTGAAAGAAAAAAAAAAGGATATTCAATGAACTTGCAGATTTTTAACACTTTTTCTCAACCAAATGTAAACTTAAGAGAAAATGTATCATATAAGAGCCAATATTAAACATTAATTTCAAGGAACTCAACATGGACAAATCATTTATGTATACCATGTATATTTATGTATACTCATTGATATGATTAACTGAGTAGCTCAAAAGAAAGATTGGGGCAGAGCTTAGTGTGACCTGATATTAAAAAGCAAAACTGTTTAGGAAAAGATGAAAATAGTAAATATGAGATGAAGAGGAAGAACCAAAACAGAGACATTAGAGGGGAGAGGAAGGCTAATAATTCTATAAACCAACTCATATCAGAAATGTGTTAAACAGGCAACACTATATATATATATATACCACGAAAGGTATAGCACCCTCCAAAATCTATAAGAAATAAGGGGGAAGGGAATAAGATAAAGCGAGGTACAGAAGAATGTATAGAGTAATGGTAGTGGAGCAAGGTGTGTAGATTAATTGGAAAGGGATAAATGGGGGAAAGAAGGGGAAGGATTAGGTATAGGATAAGATGGGATCAGAAGGGTGTTTTAATTAATAGGAGTGGGATAAGGTGTGCATACTAATTGAAATGGGATGAAGAAAGAGGGAAAGGGTGAGGGGAGAAAATAAGGGAGGGATTCATGGCTGGGAGAAGTTAAGTAATAGCAAGGCAAGTTAAGGAGCAGAATTAAAGTAAAAGAATTAGTAGGGATAGGAAATAAAAGATACATAGAAACACAACAAGGATCAGTAGAAGAATTTATTAGAAAAAAAAGTAGGACTAGTATCATTTTAAACAAAATCAAACTTAATAATTCAATCAAGTGAAAAAAATCTACATTATATGTCAGTCATTAATATTGTTTTAGATGTATGTTTACATATGGGTGAATGTGTATGTATGGTGCATTATGTGTTTGAATATATGTGAAGATTTATGCACATAAGTCTATATGTATATGTGTGTATGTGGGTGTAAATGCATATCTGTAGGGGCAGGTGGGTGGTACTGTAGATAGAGAACCAGCCCTGAAGTCAGGAGAACCTGAGTTCAAATCTGGTCTCAGACAGTTAACACTTCCTAGATGTATGACCCTAGGCAAGTCACTTAATCCCAATTGCCTCAGCAAACAAACAAATAAATAAATAATTTTAAAAAAACCCATATCTGTGCTTAACTATAGCCTATTTGGGAGATGTGGATGAGGATGAAAGGGGAAAAAGAGAAAAAAAGTAAAAAGTATGCAGCAGAGAACAAAAGAATAACCTAAAAGGAGCAAAGAAAAGATGGATACTCATGAATATAATTTCTTCTATGATTATATGTTTTCTGGACATGGACATTTGTTGTTATATATTTTGAATCCTCCCTGATGCTCTACTAGGCACATGACAATGTTTTGTTTTATTTTCCTTTTCTGTCTTTCTTTTTTCTATTCTTTTTTTCTAATTTTGTATTAGTTCAATAGATTTTTCTTAAATACGAGGGGAGAAAAGAAATGACAAAGTCCATAGCCATCAGTAGAATATGTCCTAATACAATATATACAAATTCTTTCTTCTATTGGACAGATATTTCTTACATGTTCCTGGGCAACCCTAAATTGTGAAGTAAAGAGATAAATGAAAGATGCACTTGTTTTTTAATAAGAAAATTCATGGTTATAGATGCTTAGCTTTTTGAGACATCTAAATATTTCACTTTCAGGGGAAAGAAAATATTAATGCTGGTAGCACTCTGAAAACTGCAGAACAGATAAAAATACTAGAAAGGAAAGCACTTGAAGAAAGGATTGAATCCATATTATTTCTTCCACATAGGAATGAAATGCAATGGATAGATATATATCTTTTTGTTCTTATTATAGAGTCTGTCTGCTTTCTTAGCCCAGGAACAATTTGTTGCCCTTGTTTTTTTGCTGACTCCCTTTTCAGAGTGACCCTAGTTTCCATATCTTGTTAATTGCGAAGTTTTAGTTTTTTCATAAGATGGCACAAGAAACTGGAGACTTATTTGAGTAAAGGTTTTTCATCCTATCCTTTCTTTTTCCTGTGTTTTACGCAATAACCAATAGTGAGTTGCAGGTTTTGTTCTTGGTTAATTCTATGTCTATTGGTTTCCCTCTTTACTTCTTAATAATCCGTTTATATATCTCTAGTTGCTACATTTGACACATTCCCAAAAGGGACTGTCGCAAATCTATAAAATTTTACCCAAGTCCCCAACCTTCAATGCCACCCCCCACTGCATTCCTTCCTCTCTACAGATGACTTCATTTCTGACTTTACTTAGAAAACTAAGATCATTCAACATGAATTGCATCAGTTTATCTCTTTTTTTTCCCAATGGTAACTTTATTTTCACTCTTCCATTCCATACTTTTGATGTTTTTAAGGAAGAATTTTCCTAGGTCATGTAATGTTAAAATCTGGAAGAAATGAATTTATAATTTATATCCCATCTTAGACTTCTACTAGCTTTGTGACTCTAGACACATCACTTTCCTTCTCTGAGTCTGTGTTCAAACATACATTTTGGACCTGATGAAATCTAAGGCCTCTTCTAACCCTCAATCTATGATTACATGATTCTACTACTTGTGTGCTTGATATATACCAATATATAAAAATTGATATTTAAGGTTTGCAAATGACTTTACATATGTTATCTCATTAAGTGTGGGAATTAAATTCAAGAAAGAAATTAGGGATGGATATATGAATCTTTAATCATTTCTAACAAGTTGATATTTAAATCCATGAGTTAATGAGGTCACCAAGACAAAGAGAAAAGAGAAGAAAGTCCACCCCAGAGCTTTGAGGCATACCCACAGGTGAGAGTTAAATAAAAGTGCATATTTTGATATCAAAGGTGGGTGAGCAGCTTTGAAAAGGGCTCAGCAAGCTGTCACACTAAAAGTGCTAGTTCTCCCTCCATACCCAATACAAGAAGGAGAACTAAGAGAGAGTAGGGTGGAGAAAAATCAGATAAGAGTGTTCAAAAGGAGAAGATTATCAGCAATGATAAATACTAAAGAGAGGTCAAGAAGGATGGGGATTAATGAAAGAATCATTCAGATTAAAGACCTAGAATTAAAGGCATTTTCATTAACCATATCCTTCACATCCAATTTCTTCCTAAACATCTTAAAATTCTACATTAGATTCTACTTTAGAAATGTCTCTAGCATGAGGTGATGAGAGTCCACATCAGTGTGGTAGTAGTATCAGAGGAGAGAAGAAAGCATGTACAAAATATTTTATGAAAATAAAATTCACAGATTTAAACAAAAAAATTAGATGGAAGTGGGAAACGGTAAGAGAGAGTGAAGAGTGAAAATGGCATCTAGGTATGAGTCCACGTGACTGAGAAAATGCTAATACCTTCAACAATAATAGGGAAATTAGTAAGAGAGGAGAGTTGAGGGGAGAGAAAAGTTCAGTTTGGGACATGTTTAATTTAAGATGTCTACAAGACATTCAATCCTATTCAGGACATTGTGTCCATTAAATAGATTTAAAAAAAAATAGACTAGGGGTTAGATAAAAGATGGGGTTGGATAAGTAGATTTAATAATCATTAACATATAAGTGATAATTGAATCTATGAGAGCTAAGGAGGTCAAAGAAAAAAGAGGAAGAGGTCCCAAGAAAGAGCCCAATGAGACATCTATGGCATGACATGACTGAACATAGAGCAAAGAAGACTGAAATGGAATAATCAGATAGGTAGGAAGAGATCCAGGAGAGAGAAGTATCATAAAAACTTTGAAAAGAGTTTGAGAAAGTGCTTGGGTTTATACTCAATTTTTACTCTAAGGTCCCATGATTCTACGGTTTTATTTTTAAATCTCTTCTTCCACCAAAAAAAAAAAGAAAGAAAATGTCATTTAATTAGAAATGCCTTGTATTTTACATCGAGAGAAACGTATGAGCAGCAATTGAGAGATCATGCCTTTCTCAAAGAATTAATGAATGGTAGGGAAGAAACAGGAAACAACAACACAACTCCTTGGTCAGCAACAGCCCCTAGAGCCCTTATTAATACTGTTGGTGCATTAGCATTCTCTTTGGCTCTAATTGGTGACAAGCTAGTAACCCAAGAATTGTAAATGGGATTTCATTTATCTATATCCAGCTGATCAATATTCACTCAGCATGCTGCCACTTCTTGCATCTCTGAGGAATAAAATAAATTGTCAGTCAGCAGCATGGTTTTGTTGTTGTTGTAAGGGTCTGGGGTGGGGGAGGAGGGTGCTAAATTATTCACCTTCTCAGAAAGCAATTTGATAAATGTTTATTTCTTCATAATGGATTCTAACAACTACTGATTTGTGACCCTTGCTGTGAACAGAATTTATATTCAGAGTGGGCAAGCGCTCTATGAAAATGCTCAGACCGTGATACAAGTAATTGGTGAAATGTTTCTTCTTCCCTCTCAGACTGTGCACTGGCCTCCCATGGCACAGGGGGGCACTAATTGAATTTAAAAGATGTAATAAGTGAGAAGCACATACAATCACATCCTGATCTACGAAAGCCAATCCCACAGTCTTGACAGGAGACACATGCCAAACGGCACATGAGCAACAGTCCCATAGTCAAAGCAGAGGCTTTGGAAGTTTGTGGAGTTCCATGAATGGGGAATAGATCTCTATTTGGAAGTCACATGAAAATTAGTGCTCTCTGGTAAGAAAGTTTCCTTGCCAGGAGAACGATCTTTTTACAAAATTATAAAATAAGCACATTAAGATAATTTGCTTTCTTGCTGGTTCATCTGAGTAACACTTTACCCCCCAAACTGATTATTTTTCCTATTTGAGAGAAAGTTGAATGTTCCTTGAAGATTAGACTACTAAGTTGAAGTCCCCCAGGGAGACTTCAGCTCATCAAGGAGGGCCTGTCATGCTCCAGATTTCTAATAGCAAGAGATGCTGGGTTAGGAAGAATGCTTTCCCTAACATTCTAGGGCTTTTAAAGAGGAAAAACTGAATTTTCATGTGCCAGGATCAGCAGGATAGGGTCCTATTTTCCTTTACACAGAAAAAGTACAGAAGTTCACACATGCTGCTTGACACTTGCCCTTGCTTGGCAATCATGTCAATGGCAGGTTCTTCATGGAAAAAGGCCTTCTCTGACTCTTGTTCATTTTGTGGTATCTTATAAAAACCCCTCTGATTTAGTCAGGTCTAGATCACAGGATTTTGAACTATATAATATATTTCAAAGCTTTAAAATATACTTACAACCTTTTGTTTTTCCCTGAGCAAAGATTGAAATCTAGTCATTTCTTAAAAAACTTGCTGTTTCAGTGTCTACCTCTAAGTCCTTTATAAAGAGAATTTAACAAAATAAACCCTAAATGTCTGTATATCCTTCCAATTCAGGACCTACATTCTTTCTCTGTCCATAATGCATAATTCCTATAGCTGTGGCTACTAACAAGGCCACTTCTCTTTTCTTTCTTGGTAAATAAATGGAAGAAAAAATTCAAAAGCGTACCTGATTACTTATTACAAAAATCTTTCATCTTTCTACCCATCTTTCATAATTAACTTTATTTTCAGTTGTTGTTCAGTTGTTTAGTCATATCCAACTCTTCATGACCCCATTTGAAGTTTTCTTGGCAGAAAAATTGGAGTGGTTTGCCATTTCCTTCTCCAGCTAATTTTATAGTTGGGGAAACTGGGGCAAATAGAGTTTAATGACTTGCCCAGGATCAAAAAGTTAATAAGTGTCTGAGGTCAAATTTGAACTCAGGTTGTCCTGACACTAGGCTAGCCTTCTATCCACTGCATCACATAGCTGCCATAATTTACCACCTTCACCCGCCCCCCAATGTAAATTGACATTTTTGCATCGCAGTATTTTAGGGTTTTTAATGGTAGATAGATATGAGCTCCTGAATGACTTAAAATTTGGGTGCCTCAAAGATAAGCCATTCTTCATTTACAGAAGAAGGAAATTTGCCAGCAAGGGACATTATTTCATCTTATCTGGCTTCTTTTTACAGTTGAATGCCAGACAGGTTAAGAGACTTGTCCATTTTTTCATAGCTAGGTTGGATCAGAATGAGTTTAGAATCCAAATCTAGCAATTTCTCTATAAATTAAGCTATTCTACATTATCTTTTTAACTTCCAATATACCCTGACTAAGCTTCTCTATATTATTTTTTTTTAACTTTCAATATACCTAGAGGGGACATTTCTTATAAGATGTTACTTTTCTCATGGATTTCAAAACTCACAGTTATTTCTAAAGAGTGAATAGATGAAACTAAATAAACAAAGATCCTTTTTTGAATAGTGAAAAATAAAAACAGAAGATGAATTGCTCTTTGCAAGAAAACTGCCAAAGTTTTAGGGAGAAGATTGGTTTTTTCCACTCTGTGAAATCTATAGGAGCTCAAAATAAATGAAAAACTATTGGAAATATAGTAATGTTCTTCAAGTTGTCATATTTGCTGTCTATTAGTAAATGACATTGAACTATAGCAATGGTACTTGGATTTCCAGAAACCATTACAAAGAATGTTATTAATTTCTCTCTTCATTAAAGAGCAGAGACAGTGTGGTGTAATGGAAAGCACATCAGACTTGGATCAATGATCTCAATTTAAAGCCTGCCTTTGGCACTAAATTATATCCACTTTACTGAATAAGTTACTTGACTGAGCCTCAGTTTCTCTATCTATAAAAAGAGCTAATAATATCTCACATGCATTATTCACAAGGTTGCTGTGAACCTTAAATGAAAATGAATATGTAAAGTACTTTGCAAACCTTAGAGTGCTATATAAAATTTGACTATCATTTCCCTTCATTAACTTTGCTCACTGGAATATCTATCTGTGGGTTTGCACAATATTGTATACCTTGTCAAATTCATGGACCAGGATTAAAGAAAACCAGAAATCAATCTTAACTTATCCTTCCTCAGATCCATTCTCTTTCCTAAGAAATTGCTCATGATTATTTAGGCTAAGGTACCTAATCCCCATCCTCATCTTTAGTCAATTCCGATTGTCTTGCATGTGGATTTTTGGTCTCCTCATCCATCAAACTTCTTATAAACCATAAAGGTCTCAAAAAAATCTGTCCCAAAGTTTGTAAAGCCTTTTTTAAATATGATCTCATTTCATCCTCACAACAATTTTAAAGTAGGTACTATTTTTATCCCCATCTTACAGATAAGAAAATTGAGACAGAGCTACTTGCCCAGAGTCAAACAACTAATAAGTATCTGAGGCAGTACTTGAACTCAAGGTCTTCATGACTGTGGACCTAGCATTTTTTCTGCTTTACCACTTAGTTATCCTATTTTATTTTTAGTTGTTTTTATTTATCTATGTGTTTATTTTTTTTTTTAAATTTTTATTTTATTTGAATAACATATGTGTGGGTAATTCCTCAACAATAACCCTTACATAGTTTTCCGCCACAAATTTTTCCCCCCAACTCCCCACCCCTCCCCCTAGATGGCAGGATATCCACTACATGTTAATCACGTTAAAATATTGGCAAATCGAATATATGTATACATACTTCCAAACTTATCATTGGTGTGCAAGAAAAATCTTATCCACACGAACGATATATCAGATAAAGGAAACACAATGTAAGCAAACATCAATCAAGGAGTATGAGAATGTTATGTTGTGGTCCACATTTCGCATCCCTCTCTCTGGGTGTATTATCTATGTGTTTATTAAAGGAGAAATTACAAAACCATTTCATCTATGCCTGAGTTGTCATAAGAAATCACAGATGTTCTTTTTCCCCATTTGATTTCCCCCATTATAATTTTAAATTCCCCCACTTAGACATCCTCATTTTTTTTTTTTTTTTGCTCCTACATGATAAAGCCACTAAGGTGAAAGTATCAATGGTCAATTTGCCAGAGATATGACAGAGATGACTAGTAGGAGAAGAGACTAACACTTCTTAGGCTGACATTAGAAGACAACTGGGAGAAAGTGAATGGAAAAACATTGTAAAAGTTTTAAAAATAAGTACAAGTTAATACTATAGGTAACAGAAAACTGGACAAAGAAATTAGCTTTTACTTCAAAGAAATGAACATAACTACAACAAATATCCATGGAACTCCTCAAAATATTTATTGTAGCAAAATAAAAATTGATTAAAAGGAAAGGGGTAAGAAAGAATAATATGATCCAATTGTTTTGCTCATTCATTTACCCATTTCTAAGTGATTTCCAATTAACGTGATAGTAAAAATTAAGCTTTTAAAGACCATAGCTGTTTTTCTTTGTATACTCAGTTCCTAAAATAAAGCTTGGGACATACTAAGTACCTAAATATTTGCTTTTTATTGTTGTTGTTTCGGTTTTTTGGTTAGGCAATAGAGTTAAGTGACTTCCCCAGGGTCACACAACTAGTACATGTAAAGTTACTAAGGTCACATTTGAACTCAGGTCCTCCTAACTCCAGGACCAGTACTCTATACACCATTCCACCTAGTTATCCCATTTTTTTCATCCTTTAAATTTTTGTTTGGAAAATGTAGGGGAAAAAATAGCCATAGACAGATTTAGGGGCTTGAGGATCAGAATGGGGAAAGGAGGCCTAACATCATCCAGTCCCCTAGCTGTCGCCCTCTGAAGTAAAAAAAATGAATATTTCTTTAATTAAATAAAATTATATTTTTATAGTAGCTGTGTATCGAAGGTATATAGTACAAGATATCTATTTTATAGATGAGAAAACTAATAGTTTAAGTGATTTGTACATATACAGCTAATATAGGTGTCAAAGATGGGACTCAAACTATCTGACAGCAGAGAGATGGTTTTTTTTCTGCTACACAATATTATCCCACATCAGTCACCCCAGCATCAATGCTGTTTTTATTTTTTTAAGACAGGGATAGTAAGGATAAAGAAAATTAAAATCAGCATTAGAAAAATTGCTGTAATCAAAAATGTAAAATGCTTCTCCTATGCATAGGCCTAAATAAATAGAAAAGCACTAGCATTGGGGGCATTGAATTAAAATATATTAAGGGTTCTTTTCAAAATCCAAGTCATCTGGAAGTCATTGGGAATCACTTGGGTCTGAATGGAAAGAGTACAAAACACAAAGCAACAGAAAAGAATGGCATGTTTACTATACCTTAAAGAATTTTAAAACTTGGTAGTAATTTACAAAAGTCCATTATACTAATATTACTTTTCGCTCTTCACTTGCCTAAATTGGCCAGGGTGGGGGGTCCCTTTTGAATTTTCCCACTAGAACATTAGAACAGCTCTGATCAAATATTTGTCTCTGCTCTTGTCCCCTGGAAGCCTTTCCCTGAGCCATTTGCTGTGTTCAGCAATAGGCAGAGATGACCTATGGTAATTGTTGAAGACATTTTCACCCATATTGTTTTTTTTGTAGCAAATGTAATTTCCTTTTGATGTTGTCACAGCCTCTTCCCATCCTGCAGTGACAGTAAACTCTGATAATCATGCAAGTAACATTCAGATAGAGATCAAGCAATGCAGCTGGCTATATTGCAAGATTTGACTTTCAACTTGGCATTTACCTTGATGTACATATTACCATTTGAGAAAATGAAACACCATTTTTTTCTTCTGATACAAAAAAACAAAACCAATTTTTTTCCTGCAATGAGGTTAGTTGAATTGTTCTAAGTTTGAAAAATACAAACAACCTGTTTAACCCCAATAAAAGTCTTAGATTAAAAAAAGAATTCCCCTTAGCTACACAGGCATGGATTCTAGGCACTCAAATTAATAACCCCTATTAGCATTTTGAAGCATGGTCCATCTTCTCAAAGCAATTGGCCACTTCCACTCCCTGCCCCATACTTCTACTCTGAATAAAAGAGTATTAAACAGTGTCTACTCAGCCAAATACATCCAAAAATCTGCTTATTTATTGTTTGACTTAGCTAGTTGGTTGTCCAAAAAAAATTAGGTAAAATTGACATAGTACATTTACATGTATATAATATATATGTGTGTATAAACAATCTAGGTCACTGATTAATTTTAAAAATTGAACATTATAGCAGGCATATTTCAGAAAAAAACTGGAAAAACATATTAACTTATGAAAAGTAAAGTGAATAGAACCAGGACAACATTGTACACAATAACAGCAATACCATATGATAAATAACTGTGAATGAATTAGTTATTCTTAGCAATACTATGATCCAAGATAATTCCAAAGGACTCACAATGAAAAATACTATTCACCTGCCAAAGAAGATTGATGCAGTCTAAATGCAGATCAAAGCATACCATTTTTCACTCTCTATATTCTTCCATTTCTTTTCCTTTTGGTTGGTATGTTTTCTCATAACATGACAATACTATGTTATGTTTTGCATGATTAAAAAGGTATATAGGTATATAACATGTATAATCTCTATAAAATTGTATACTCTCAAGGAGGGAAGAAAGGGAAAGCAAGACAAAATTTCAAACTCTGAAACATTTTTAAATGAATGTTAAAAATTGTTTTTACAAATAATTGGGGAAAGATAATTTTTAAAACCCTAGACATTACAAATCTGTCAAATAATTAAAATGTAAAGAAATAAACTTTTCTCTTAGGTTACAAACTAACTTCAGTCATGAATTTTGCCATGTATATAACTCCATGGCTTCATGACCAGAGAAAATAGAGTTTATCAGAGAAATTACACTATGAAAATAGGTAATTGGACTCCCCCCCCCAAAAGGCCAAATAATTAACCAAATTACAAATACAAAAATACATTGATTGCTTGCTCTATATAGAGAGCATAACACCTTAGCTCCAGTCTACCTTTCTATATTAATAGTTCTTTTCTTGATGGATTCTATAATCTAGCAAAACTGTCCTACTCCTAATTTTGGCTTCATTTCTCTCATTTCAAATGAGAGTAAAGAGAATAGAGGCATTAAATAGAGATGATTTTTTCTTTTCAAAGAGTTAATCTGAAAAAAGAGAATAGAGATATAATACTATGGTTAAGAGGATATGTAGAAACTAGTGAAATTTTTGAAAGGTGTAAAAGATATGGGTGGGTTCCCATCAAGGAAGGAACAACAAGATTGAAAAAAGAAGGAAGGTCTATTGGAGACAATTAGAAGAGAGGGGATCAAAGATGCATGCAAAGGGTCATGGCAAAAAGACAGGCCATCCATTAGGACATGAAAAGGATAAGAGGGACTTGTCTACAAATGACAAGTATGAAGTATGAGCTGAGGTCTTCAGTTTGAAAGTGTGGAAAGAAAGGTTCTGTGGATAGCTTCAGAGGAAAGGAGACATTCTCTAGGAATCAAATATAAATCAGAATATTTGGTATTTAAATCTTTTCCCAACCTGAAACTTTCCTACTTTTATAGTCTTCCTCATGAATTCCTTCCACAAATTCATCAATCCAGCCATATTGGTTTACTTGCTTTCTGTGCCATTTCATTTTCATTCCTTTGCACTGGCTGTCCCCCAAATCTAGAAAAGACTGTCGCCTCAACTTTATGTCTTGGAATCACTGATTTATTTCAACACTTACCTCAAAAGTCATGTACTATGTAAATTTCCAATCTCCTCTTATCTCCACCCACTACCAGCTATTAATGTCCTCCTTCCTCAAACTTCTTTGTAGAATTTGCTTGTTTATTTGTTTTTTGTTTGTTTTGGTGGGGCAGTGTATAGAACATTGAACCTGGAGACAGAAAGACCTGAATTCTTTGTATTCCAAGGACTTCGTATTTCTAGCAAATTGTCTGGAACATACTAAGCACTTAACTAATGTTTTTGACTAATATATTGATAAAGAGAAATAATATGAGATAAGGCTGGACAAGTAAGGTAGCACCAGATTGGAAGGACTTTGAAGCCAAACAGATTTTGGACTTTAACAAAGATTTGATCACAGCTGTGAAATAAATTCTTTAGCTTGACATTTAGGTCCACTACAAACTAACTCTAAACAACCCTTCTTGTCTTATTCTAAACTACTCCTCTGTGATAAATGCTGAAAAGTTGGGTTTCCAAAAGGTTCCCAAGCTTCGAGGTAGTGTGAGATAGTGGGTACCACTGACAAAGAGGTTTTCAAAATGTGAGAGGTTAAGGAAGATTAAGATTCCACAGAATAATTAAATGATCAATAGAAGCCTTGAGCAAATAAGGAACTAGGGAGCTAGAAAGGCACAGGTGGATTCAGCCAATCAGAAAGAATCTCGTGGTTTTGAGAAAACCACAAACTTTAGAAAATAGACAATCCAGCCCAAACTATTTGGGGTCAATGACCTGGCTTGACCAAATCCCTACTCTGCCTTCTATAGGGGAATTGAATATTAAACAACACACCATATAGAAGGAGTTTGGGGCCATTTTTAAACATGGAATGTGTGATGAGAGAAGTAGAACATATTTATCTATATTTAGGGGGAAACATATAGTGGGCATATCAGAAACATTGTACCCAGGAAGGAATGGACCAATCCATTTTCTGAAGGGACTATGCTAAACTATCAAGTATGAAGCTTTTCTCACTTCTGTGCTCAGTGCTCCCTCTTCTCCAAAAGGAATGGGGCCCACTTCTGGCCAGAAACATTACGACAATTCCTTAAGATTCTTCTTTAAAAAGTTCTCCTTGATATCTGATTTTCAGTGTCAAGTGTGTTTCTAACAATTTATTTCACTTTTTAGCCAAACTGGACTACCAGCAATTTCATCAACTCAATTCACATTTGCAGGATCATTTCTCATGCCTGGAATACACACTCTCTCATCTCTGCTTTTCAGATTCCTAACATTCTTTCAGAAAGGTCAACTCAAGTGTCTTGATCCCACTCCTATCCTTCCCTAGCTCATCAAATTTTCTTCCTACACTTTTTGTTCATCATTATTCCACCCTTTGGCAGTGAGGCGGTACAATGGATAGAACCCTGGGTTTGGAATCAGGAAGATTCATCTCAATGAGTTCAAATCTAGCTTCAGACACATACTAGCTGTGGGACCCTGGGCTTCTTTGCCTTAATACCTCAAATATAAAATGAACTAGAAAATTAGCCCAGTGTTTTGGTCAAGAAAATACCAAATGGGTTTTAGAAAGAATTGGACATTAGCTAATATATGTCTGAATTTCACCCTCTTCTATCATCCAACACATACAGCTTTGCATTATCCTACACATACCCTATCACCCATAGAATGTAATAATAACAGCAAGGGGGCAGCTCGATGGCACAGTGGATAGAGCACCAGCCCTGAAGTCAGGAGTACCTGAGTTGAAATCTGGTCTCAGACACTTCATACTCCCTAGCTGTGTGACCCTGAGCAAGTCATTTAACCCCAATTGCCTCGGCAAAAAAAATAAATAATAGCAATCATTTAAATAGTACTTTAAAGTTTTAAAGGTATTTATATATGTTATCTTATTTGATTCTCACAATAACCCTATGAGATAGATGCTATTTTATAGATGAAGAAACTGAAACTGAAAGAAGTTAGGATTTGTTCAGGGTAACATAGCTAGTGTCTGAGGCAAAATTTGAACTTAGATCTTCCTGGCTTTAAGTCAAACACTCTACCCATCATGCCACTTAGCCTTTAATCTCTGCATCCCCATCAGCATAGTGAATTGCACAGACAATACATTTAATAAGTGTTTATTATAGAAGTTTTTAAAAGTCATTGAATTGAATTTATTATAACAAACATTTATTAAATTGATCACAGTTGTGAAATAAATTCTTTAGACTAACATTTAGATCCCTACAAACTAGCTCTAAACAACTCTTCTTGCCTTATTCCAGATTACTCTTCATACATTTCACTTTTTAGCCAAACTGGACTACCAGCAATTTCATCAACTTAATATGCATTTACAAGATCATTTTTTATTCCTGGAATGCACACTCCCTCTTTTCTACATTTCAGTATAGATATATAAAAATTAAATTATATGTATAGACATATTAAAAATATTTCTAGCAGTGTAAACAGCAATGAATTGGAGAATGGGTAAATGGGAATTTGAGAATCCAGTGCAAGGTTGATCCTGGAGATGTAGTTTTAGGAGCCTTCTGAGTAAATATGCCACTTAAAACATGGGAGCAAGTAAAATTTCCAAGAGAAAAATATACATTAGGGGTCAGGAAGAAGATAAGAAGACTACAGTACTAGGAACATATGGCATCTCTAAAACTCAAAAATGAGAGGGTAGCTAAATGGTGCAGTGTATAGAGCATCAGACCTGAAGTCAGGAGGTCCTGAGTTCAAATATGATCTCAGATACTTAATACTTCCTAACTGTGTGACCCTGGGCAAGTCACTTAACTCCAATTGTCTCAGCTAAAAAAAAAACAAAAAACAAAAAACAAAAAAAAACAACTCAAAAAGGAGAGTATAAAATAGGAGATACAGATCAAAAATATCAAAAATTTTAGAGAAGTCACAGAGAAAGAAAACTGAAAAAAGATTATTTTATTGGGTGATTGAAAAGTCACTGGAGATCTTAAAGAGAACAACTTCAGTAGAATGGTAGAGATGAAGGTTCAATTGAAAAAAAAAAACTGAAACAAAACAAAGCCTAAGGAAAAAATGAGCAGGGAGAAGAGGCAATAGGCAGGCCTGAAAGAGCCAAAAGGGAGGTGAGAGATAGAATAAGCAGCTTGATAGAAACAAGGGAAGAAGTTTTGTTTTTATTATTAGTGGTAGTGGTAATAGTTTGCTTTTTTTGGTTGGCCATAAGAATTAGGTAAACCTGAAAATGGAGGCAAATGTCATAGAGACAGTATGGTATTGTAGATAAAGCATTGCCCTCGAATTCAGGAAGATGTAAGTCAAATCTCTTCTAAGACATTTACTAGCTGTATAAACCTGGGCAAATCACTTAACCTCTGTTTACCATAGTCTTCTAATATGTATCATGAGGAAGTTTGACAAGATGTCAAACTTGTCACTCTATGAAAATGAGATGGGAAAGAAATAATAAGATTTTTTTTATTAAAAATGCATGTGTTACCCTTTAATAAAATATAGTTTCCCTCCTTATCTCTTTTGATTAGATCTATCTTAGCTTTTACTTGATCTGAGATAAGGATTGCTACCCCTGCTTTTTTTTGTTCACCTGAAGCATAATAGGTTCTGCTCCAGCCTTTTACCTTCATCCTATATGTGTCACTATGCTTTAGATGTGTTTCTTGTAGACAACATATTGTAGGATTCTGGTTTTTAATCCAGTCTGATATCCGCTTCCACTTTATGGGAGAGTTCATCCCATTCACATTCACAGAATAACTAATTCTTTATTTCCTGCCATCTTATTTACCCAAGTTATGTTTTTCCCTTTCCTTTCCCCTTTCTCCCTTTCCCCCTCTTCAGTATTTTGCTTTTGATGACCCCCTCCCCCAAACAATCCTCCCCCCTTTAGAGCCCTATATTTTATTAAAGGGTACCATAGATAATGTATCAATATCAATACTAAATATGTATGCACCAAGTGCAATAGCATCCAAATTCCTAGAGGAGAAATTAAGAGAGATGCAAGAAGAAATAGACAGCCAAACTATACTAGTGGGAGATCTCAACCTTGCTCTCTCAGAATTAGATAAATCAAACAAAAAAATAAATAAGAAAGAAACTAGGGAGGTAAACCAATTGTTAAAAACGTTAGGTATGATAGATCTTTGGAGAAATTGAATGGAGACAGTAAGGAGTTTACTTTTTTCTCAGCGGTCCATGGAACTTATACAAAAATTGACCATGTATTAGGGCATAAGAACCTCAAAATCAAATGCAGAAAGGAAGAAATAGTAAATGCATCTTTTTCACATCATTATACAATAAAAATCACATGCAATAAAAGATCAGGAGAAAATAGACCAAAAGTTAATTGGAAATTAAATAATGTAATCCTGAAGAATGAATGGGTGAAAAAGCAAATCATAGACACAATTAATAATTTCATCCAGGAGAATGACAATAATGAGACAACATACCAAAATTTGTGGCATATAGCCAAAGTGGTTTTAAGGGGCAATTTTATATCTCTAGATACTTACTTGCATCAAATAGAGAAAGAAAAGATCAATGAATTGGGCTTATTATTAAAAAAAAAAACTAGAAAAAGAACAAATCAAAAACCCTCAATTAAATACCAAATTGGAAATTCTAAAAATAAAAGAGGAAATTAATAAAACTGAAAATAAGAAAACTATTGAATTAATAAATAAAACTAAGAGTTGGTTTTACAAAAAACCCAACAAAATAGATAAGCCTTTAGTTAATTTGATAAGAAAAAGGAAAGAGGAAAATCAAATTGTTAGTCTCAAGAATAAGGGAGAACTTTCCTCCAATGAAGAGGAAATTAGAGTAATAATTAGGAGTTACTTTGTCCAACTTTATGCCAGTAAGTTTGATAATCTAAATGAAATGGAGGAATATCTACAAAAATATAGATTGCCCAGGTTAACAGAAGAGGAAATAAATTATTTAAATAGCCCCATAGTAGAAAAAGAAATAGAACAAGCTATTAACCAACTCCCTAAGAAAAAATCACCAGGGCCAGATGGATTTACATGTGAATTCTACCAAACATTCAAAGAACAATTAATTCCAATACTATACAAACTATTTGAAAAAATAGGGACAGAAGGTATACTACCAAATTCCTTCTATGATACTGATATGGTGCTGATAGCTAAACCAGGTAGGGTGAAAATGGAGAAAGAAAACTATAGACCAATTTCCCTAATGAATATTGATGAAAAAATCTTAAGTAAGATATTAGCAATGAGATTACAGAAAGTCATCCCTAGGATAATACACTATGAATGAACAAATAGGATTTATACCAGGAATGCAGGGCTGGTTCAATATTAGGAAAACTATCAGCATAATCAATTATATTAATAACCAAACTGACAAAAACCATATGATTATCTCAACAGATGCAGAAAAAGCATTAGATAAAATCCAAAACTCATTCCTATTAAAAACACTAGAGAGTATAGGAATAAATGGGCTTTTCCTTAAATTGATTAGTAGCATCTTCTTAAAACCATTAGCAAGCATCGGATGTAATGGAGACAAACTAGAACAATTCCCAATAAGATCAGGAGTGAAACAAGGCTGCCCACTGTCACCATTACTATTTAATATTGTATTAGAAATGTTAGCTTTGGCAATAAGAGAAGAAAAAGAGATAAAAGGAATTAGAGTAGGTAATGAAGAAACCAAGTTATCACTCTTTGCAGATGACATGATGGTATACTTAGAGAACCCTAGAGACTCAACTAAAAAAACTACTAGAAACAATTCACAACTTTAGCAAAGTTGCAGGATTCAAAATAAATCCATATAAATCATCAGCATTTTTATATATTACCAACAAAGTTCAGCAGCGAGAGATACAAAAAGAAATTCCATTCCAAATAACAGATGATAGGATAAAATATTTGGGAATCTATCTGCCAAGGAAAATTCAGAAACTATACAAACTAAACTATAAAACACTTTCCACACAAATAAAATCAGACCTAGGCAGTTGGAAAAACATTAAGTGCTCATGGGTAGGCTGAGCGAATATAATAAAAATGGCAATACTACCCAAACTAATCTACTTGTTTAGTGCCATACCAATCAAACTCCCAAGAAATTATTTTACAGATCTAGAAAAAATAGTAGCAAAGTTCATTTGGAAGAACAAAAGGTCAAGAATTTCAAGGGAATTAATGAAAAAAAAAGGCAGATGAAGGTGGCCTTGCTGTACCAGATCTAAAACTATATTATAAAGCAGTGGTCATCAAAACCATTTGGTACTGGCTAAGAAAAAGAGCAGTCGATCAATGGCATAGGATAGGATATCAGGACAATCTAGGCAATAACTTTAGCAATTTAGTGTTTGATAAACCCAAAGACCCCAGCTTTTGGGATAAGTACTCACTATTTGGCAAAAACTGCTGGGAAAATTGGAAACTAGTGTGGAAGAAATTAGGGCTTGACCCACACCTAACTCCACATACCAAGATAAGATCTAAATGGGTTCATGACCTAGACATAAAGAGTGATGATATAAGCAAATTAGAGGAACATAGGATAGTTTACCTCTGAGACCTGTGGAGATGGAATAAATTTATGTCCAAAGAAGATCTGGAACTCTTCATTGAACACCAGATGGATAATTTTGATTATATTAAGTTAAAAAGTTTCTGTACAAACAAAACTAATGCAGACAAGATTAGGAGGGAAGCATCAAATTGGGAAAAAAATCTTTACATTTAATGGTTCTGATAAAGGCCTCATTTCTAAAATTAATATAGAGAATTGTCTCATATATATATAAGAATTCAAGCCACTCTTCAATAGATAGTGGTCAAGGGATATGAACAGACAATTTTCAGATGATGAAATTAAAACCATTTCTAGTCATATGAAAAGTTGCTACAAATCACTATTGATCAGAGAAATGCAAATTAAGACAACTCTGAGGTACCACTACACACCTGTCAGATTGGCCAAAATGACAGAAAAAGATAACGATGAATGCTGGAGGGGATGTGGGAAAACTGGGACACTAATACATTGTTGGTTGAACTGTGAATGGATCCAACCATTCTGGAGAGCAATTTGGAGCTATGCTCAAAAAGCTATCAAACTGTGCATACCCTTTGACCCAGCAGTGTTTCTACTGGGCCTATATCCCAAAGAGATCTTAGAGGAGGGAAAGGGCCCCACATGTGCAAGAATGTTTGTGGCAGCCCTTTTTGTAGTGGCTAGAAACTGGAAACTGAAGGGATGTCCATCAATTGGAGAGTGGCTGAATAAATTATGGTATATAAATGTTATGGAATATTATTGCTCTTTAAGAAACGACCAGCAGGATGATTTCAGAGAGGCCTGGAGAGACTTGTATGAACTGATGCTGAGTGAAACGAGCAGAACCAGGAGATCATTATACACGGCAACAACAATACTATATGATGATGAACTCTGATGGACATGGCTCTTTGCAACAAAGAAATGTCTCAAACCAGTTCCAATTGTTCAGTGAAGAAAGCCATATAATCCAACGAGAGGCATGTGAAATATGGACGACAACATAACATTTTCATGCTCTCTATTGATGTTTGCTTGCAGTGTTTCCTTTCTCTGATTTTTTTTCTTGTAGATACGATTTTTCTTGCAAAACAACTTTTCAAATATTTTATCATTATTAACATGTAGTGGACTTCCTGCCATCTAGGGGAGGGGAGGGGACTGGGGGTAAAATTTGTAATGGAAAGCTTTGTAAAGATCAATACTGAGGAACTACCCATACATATGTTATGCAAATAAAAAGCTTTAACAAAAAAATGCATGTGTTAGTAAGAAAAGAGTAGTGGAACAAGATCTAAGAAGAGGTGGAACAAAATAGATTAAGATGTACATGGAGGCGTGAGTAACAGAGATATTTCTTCTACAGTCAAGAAAACAAAAATAAGAAGTACTGATAATACTGGAAAAGCATTGAACAATGGAAAGAAGGAGGTGCGGAATTTATCAACAAACTAAAAGCAAATGCTGATTCCTCTTGTGATTGATAAAAATTCATTTTAATATCCATTTTAATAAATATGACATTTATCTGTTTTGTCATGTTTCTATATATAATAAACTCATTTGAGCCTCATGACAACCCTGTGAAATAATAAGTGAAAGTGTTATTTGCTCCATTTGATAGATAAGACAACTGAGGTTTAGGGAAGTTAATGACTTCCTCACAATGCCACAGTTGGTAGGTAATTAAAATGGAATTCATAGAATGTCCCAGATTGGAGATATAGTGTTATCTCTACTACAGCACACTGCTTCTCCTATAAAGTTTTTAGTTCAGTAAGCAAAATCTCTGTTTGTAATCAAAAGCCCTACATCTCAATTCTGGTTGTGCTACTTCCCATCTGAATGACCTTGCTTCTGGAACCTCAGTTTTCTCATGTTAGTAGTCATAATGTGTGTATTTATGGAGTTGAACTAGACAACCTATAAAGTCCCTTTGTAGTTTTAAGTTTATGATCTTGTGATTTCTTGAAATCAAGGTAACATATATGATTCCCTTATGAACCAGATAGCTTTGTATACAGAAAACCTCCACTCCACATCCATATACCACTTTCCTAGCTTTCATCTCAAAAATACAGATAATGAATACAGCCTAAATGAAAAAAAAATTGAAAATTAAGTGCAACTCATTTCCACTACAGGAAAAAAATTCAAAGATATGATCTAATGGCAATGTTCATAATATTATTTCTATATTTAACTTGCTCTCCATCAGAAGTGTCAAACACACCTCACACAGCCCTTAATACTCTCAAGCTCTTCTGGTACAAGATTAAAATTTAAATGTAACTTATTTAACAAAATAAATATAATACAATGTAAATATATGTTTTTTTAGGTTAATACGCCATCTACAAGGATCCATATGTTTGGTGTCCATTTCTTTTGAGTTTGACCCAACTGTTCTAGACTAACCAAAACCCAGAAATCCAAGATAACTAAAGATTTCCAGTTATTCGCAAAATAACTAGAAATAGTTTGGATTTGATTTATATCATATCATGATTTAATATTTGCTATTTGTCCCCTAGAACAACCAATGGAAAAGAAGACCAGTTAAATAAGAAGGCCAATTAAATATGCCCTTCTTTCAATATATTATTACTTTCTATACATTATACCCATACACACACACACACACACACACACACACTTTATTGCTCCATACCTCAATATTATGGATGGAATAATGGCTAAATAGAGTTAGATCAGAGGGAGGAAAGTAAATGGTAAACTCTAAGTAAAGTCTCCTGCTGGGACAAAAAACAGTACTATGGGAAGATGAGATGAAAGACTTGGAACTAAGAAAAATGATACAAAAGATAATGTAGAAAATTCAAGGGGGGAAAGAGATGCAAAGCAGTAAAAAGAATAAGATAGAAGAGCGTAGATAATGTATTCTGGAAAACAGTTCAAATGAGATATACAATCAGGCTCAGGAGAGAGAAGGGGATCAACAAAATTTTCAGAGAAAGCAAAGAAATAAATATACATATATAGTGAAAAAATCTAAGTATATATAGGTATGGTTATGTGTGCAAATGTTTATTTTTATATATGTATGTGTATGTGTTTATAGATGTATGTGTCTCTGTTTACATTTTTATACATTTTATTTTTCTATTATATAAATATGTGTGTGGCTAATAGAAAAATAAAATATATAAAAACTAAAATAAAGGATTTTGAGCCAAGGCAACAAATACTGCTCTAATTAATGATGTTCCCATTTGTTCCTATCAATAAAGAAATGTGCAAACAATAGAGAACAAGAAGTCATTTTCCTGAATTTCAAGGGAAAGGGATTAGGAAAGTATAATGAAGTCAAAGGGCATATCACAGGGCCAGATGTTCTGGAAAAGAGAAAGTATGGCAAGAGAGAGCCATTTGTGATGTAATGAAAAGAGCACTGCGCTCAAAATCTGAGTTCAAGCTATTTGTTACATCACCATGTGATGATAGAGAAGTAAATTAACTTCATTTTCCAAAAATAAAAACAAAAACTTTATAATGTTGGGTTGTAGAAGCCCTTGATGTGCTGGTAAGTGTTTAACACCTGACTCTCTGAAAAAAAGTATATAGGGGGGCAGGTAGGTGGTGCAGTGGATAGAGTACCAGCCCTTTAGTCAGGAGGATCTGAGTTCAAATGTGATCTCAGACACTTAACACTTCCTAGGTGTGTGACCCTGGGCAAGTTACTTAACCCCAATTGCCTCAGCAAAAAAAAAAAAAAAGAAGAAGAAGAAGAAAAGAAAGAGAAAAAGAAAAAGAAAAGAAGTATGTATACATGACATTTTTAAATTAAATCTATGTTATTAACATTTTCTTGTCTAAACAAATTAGCAATTAGCAAATTAAGAAAACAATAAAATCCAGACGTGTAATGTTTATCAATTTCTGAGGAATCAATATTTACATTAAGTTTTAGCAAGTGGATCTGAAGAGGTAAGTTAAGTGGACTATTTAATATTATCAATCCATGTTCATGAATTCTGAAATTCCTTTATCTCATAATTCTGTATTGTCATCTATCTCTCCTTTTGCCTTGCAAGTTCAAATCCTGTTATTCTTCCTCACTATGAGCTCCAAACCCTCCACTCTTCAGTTCCTTCTTATACCATCCTTCTGTATTGACCACATTCGTTTTTCTTCCCTATCTTGACCCTTTAGTAAACCAATTCATTTCCCCTTGTCCACTCTTCTCAAGATATTTGCTCCTATAAGTAAAAGAATATATTGCCCTGCCAACCCCCAACTTTGGCCTATTTCCACCATACACTACTTTTGGACCTATTCAAGTGCTGCTGAACAAAGCTGAAGAAAATCACATAACTGTTCTACCTGGATCCACTACAAATTTATGTTACATAACTGCAACTATGACTAGACAGTCCTTTTGTACCTCCTAACTGATTCACTATCCTACTTACCATATTGCCTTTCCAGATTTTTTTGATCCTTCCTCAAACCTTAACTAGCTCCTTTCCCCAGTTGCAGTTTGCTTTATATTTTAGTAAAAAAAAAAAAGATTTGAGGCCATGAGAAAAGAATTCCTTCTTCTTTTCTGATCCTTATCTGACATCTCTCAGATGTCTTCTGCAACCATTTTTTCTTTATCCATTTCACATGAAAAGTAGCTTCTCTTCTTGCCAAGGCAACCCCTACTACATACAAAAGCAATCCCATTCTATCTTATCTAGCAAATTTCTGGACACTACTCTGTCACACTAAGCTACAATCACTCTGTCTACTAACATGAACTTCCCTACTATCTACAAATATAACCATTTTCTCCCCCATCCTAAAAAACAAACAAAAAAATCCCTCACTTAATACCACCATTCCTACTAGGTTCCTTTGCTATTTATTTCATCCTTTTTGTAGTTAAAACTACTTTGCCTAATTTCCTCTCACTCTCATAATTCTTTGCTTTCAGACTGTTTAACTACAAAATTAAATTGAAACTTCTCCCTCCAAAATCACTAATGATCTCTTAATTGTAATATCTAATGGCTTTTTGTTAATCTTCATTCTTCTTGATACCTCTGTAGCATTTGATTCTATTTATCATCTCTTTTCTCTTTATGTTTTCATATCATTACTTCAGGAAAATTAGGAACTTCTCTTACTTGTTTGATTATTCTTTTTTTTTCTCTCTTTTACTGACTTTTTAAATTCATACCTATTAGTGATATGAGTGGCATAAGGCTGTATCCTAAGGCTTTTTCTCTTCTTTCTCTTTTATTTCACATAGTAATTTCATCAGCTCCCATGGTTTCATTTATCATCTCTATGAAGACATTCTCAGATCTACTTAAACTCTAACCTCTCTTCCAACCTTCAATTTTTAATCTTCAATTGCCTCTTAGACATCTCAAATTTAATGTCCCATAGCTATCTTAAACTCAATGTGCTCAAAACTGAAATCATTCTTTCTCTATAAATCTCCCCTTTTCCTAGCTTCCATATAACCATTGAAGATATCATCATCCTTCCAGTCAACCAGAGTCAAAATCTATTTTCATCCTTGACTCTTTATTGTCTCTCATTTCCCACCCCAACATGCTATCCCGTCAAGTTTTTCTGTTCCTGCATTCATAACATCTCTTTCATACAACTCTTTCTTTTTTCTGACGTAGTTATCATGCTGGTGCTCTTGTGCTTGACTACAGCAATAATCATCTCTCAAGTCTGGACTATTTAAATAGCATGTTGATTGGTCTCCTTTCCTCAATTTTCTCTCCACTCTAATCTAGCTTTCCCCTTGTCTATCAAATAATTTTTCCTAAAACACAGTTCAGACAATGTTGCCTCCTTATTCAATAAACTTCAGTGACTTTCTATTACAACCAGGCTCAGATTTAAAATACACCTTTTTTGGTCTTTCATAACATGGCCATTTTCCTATTTTCCTTCCTACTTTCCAGTTTTCCTCCCATTTAGTAGTATTTAATGTTTTTCCAATTATATGTAGTTTTCAACATTCACTTTTTATTTTTACTTCCAAATCCCCCCCTTCATCCCCTTCCCCTCTACAAGACTACAAGCAATCTGACAGAAGTTATACGTGCACAATCACATGAAGTATATTTTCACATTAGTCATGCTTTGAAAAAAAGAATTAGAACAAAGTGGAAAAACTATGAAAAAGAAAAAAAGTGAGAGTAGTATGCTTCTACCTGCATTTAGAGTCAGTAGCTCATTCTCTCAATTTGGTAAGTATTTTCCATCATGAGTCTTTGGAATTCTCATAGATTATTATATGGCTGAGAAGAGTTAGATCTATCATAAATGATCATTGCACAATGTCGCTGTTACTGTGTACAGTGTTTTCCTGTTTTTGTTTAGTTCACTCAGCAGCAGTTTCTCCAAGTCTTTCCTCAGTTTTCTGAAATCTATCTCCTCATAATTTCTTATAGAACGATGGGATTCCATTACATTTATATACCACAATTTGTTCAATTATTCTCCAACTGATGGGCATCACCTCATTTTCAAATTTTTTCCCACCACAAAAAGAACAGCTATCAATGGTTTGCTTGTGTAAAACCTTCTTAATTTCATGTAATTAAAATTATGCAATTTGCATTTCCTAGTGTTTTCTATTTTTCGTTTGGTTACAAATTTTCCTTCTCTCTAGATTTGACAGGTAAACTATTCTTTGTTCTTCTAATTTGATTATGGTATCACCTTTCATGTCTAAATCATGTATTTTGACTTTTTCTTGGTATAGGTGTAAGGTGTTGACCTTTATCTAGTTTCTGTTGTGCTATTTTCTAAGTTTTCCAGCAGTTTTTGTCAAATACTGAGTTCTTTTCCCAGAAGTTGGAGTCTTTGGGTTTATCAAACAGTAGATTATTATAGTCATTGACCACTATGTCTTGTATTTATAACCTATTCCACTAATCCATCACTCTATTTCTTAGCCAGTATTAAATAGTTTTGATGATTGCCACTGTGTAATATAATTTTAGGTCTAGTAAAGTTAGGTCCACTTTCTCTGCATTTTTTTAATTCCTTTGATCTTCCAGAAAAATTTTGTTAATATTTTTCTAGTTCTATAAAATAATTTTGGGTAGTTTTATTGGCATGGCACTGAATAAATTAACTTAAGTAGAATTTTCATTTTTATTATATTAGCTCTGTCTACTCATTAGCAATTGATATTCTTCCAGTTATTTAGATCCAACTTTATTTGTGTGAAAAGTGTTTTGTAATAGCGTTCATGTAGTTCCTGGATTTATCTAGGCAGGTAAACTCACAATTATTTTATATTGTCTACAATTGTTTTAAATGAAATTTCTCTTTCTGTCTCTTGTTGCTCAGGTTTGTTAGTAATACATACTAATGGACAAATCACAACCCCAATAGCTTTGCAAAAAAAAAGTAAAGAAAGATCAATTAAGAGAAGTAAAAGAAAAACTGGAAAAAGAAATTATTCAGGAGAAATATGAAAAAAAGAATCAATTGTTTATGAAAGGAAGGACAAAAATTGACTGGAAAAAACTACTCCTTAAAAATGCTATTAGCCAAATTGAGGGGAGAGGGGGAAAGGAATGCACTGAAGAAAACAACTCCTTTAAAAGTATTAGCCAGATGGAAAGGGAGTTACAAAAGCTAACTGAAGAAAAATTTTCCCTAAATATTAGAATTGGGGAGCAGCTAGGTGGCGCAGTGGATAGAGTACCAGCCCTGAAGTCAGAAGGATCTGCGTTCAAATGTGACCTCAAACATTTAACAGTTACCAGCTATGTGGCCTTGGGCAAGTCACTTAACCCAATTGCCTCAGCAAAAAAAAAAAAAAAAAAGAGAGAGAGAGAGAGAGAGAGAGAGATAATTGGGCAAGTAGAAACTACTGACTCTATGAGGCATCAAGATTCAGTCAAACAAAATCAAAAGAATAAAAAAAGTAGTAGAAAACATAAAAGAAAACAATTGCCCTGGAAAATGATCTACAAGAAATAACTTAAGAATTATTGAAATACTTGAAGGCCATGATTAAAATAGAGCTATTAAAAAATGCTATCTAGATACCATCTTTCAAGAAATTATCATGGAAAACTGCCCTGATATCCTAAAATCAGAGGGTAAAATAGTAATTGTCTTTTTAGCTCAATATATTAAAATGGATGTCCCATGAAATCTAAATTTAGTGTCAAAAACAGAACTTAGTGTTTCCAGTGAGACTTCAACCCCTTCTGATCTTCCCTATTATTGCCAAGAACACCATCACCCTCCCAGTCACCCACAATGAAAACTTCAGTATCATTCTTGATTCCTCACTCTTACTCCACAAAAATAGTCTTGTCATTTCTACCTTCACAATTTCTCTTGTTTACATCTTTTCATTACTCATACAGCCATAAATCTGGTTCATACCTTCATTATCTCTTGTGTGGATAATTGTCCTTACTTTTCAAATTGATCTCCATGACTGATCTAAACCTGTTCCAAACCCTCTTCCACTCAATTGCCAAGTGATTTTCTTTCTTCAAAATAAAGGTATGATCATGTTATCTCCATCCTCAATAAACTACAATGACTCCTTTTTACCTCCAAGATCAGATATGAAATCCTAGATTTGGGCATTTAAAATTCTTTACAACCTGCCCTTCTCCATTTCCTATTCTTACACATTACTCTCATTCAAACACTATGTGAACCACCAACTTAATTGATTCATGAAAAGTCAAATCTAAACGATTGAAAAATTTTCTTTTTTTTTCTTTTTTTTAATTTAATTTAATTTTGCTGAGGCAATTGAGATTAAGTGAGTTGCCCAGGATCACACAGCTAGGAAGTGTTAAGTGTCTGGCACCACACTTGAACTTAGGTCCTCCTGACTTCAGGACTGGTGCTCTATCCACTGCACCACCTAGCTGCCCCCAAAGATTGAGAAATTTTCAATTGCAAGCAGGGAGGCTGAGCCAATATAATAAAAATGACATTTCTCATCTAAATTAATTTATATACTACCATACCAAATTGTCAAAAACATATTTTATAGAGCTAGAAAAAAAGCATAACAAAATTCATTTGAAAGAACAAAAGTTCAAGGAGAAAAAAAAATTTGAAGGAAGGTGATTTTTAGCCATACCAGATTTTAAACTACATTACAAGGTGGTTGGATAACTGGTCAGAAAGAGTTTACAGGGATCCTTTTGCTGGCATTGGGGACAAGACTCTGATATATTACCCATACTGGGTTGTGCAACACAGTCCTTGCTGGGAATCTTGAGATGAGAAGCACTAACCAATCACAGCTTATAGGCATAGGAGTTGATCCCAATTCCAGAGCAGAAAGAGTATTTATAGTCACTCACATACCAGATCATGGGCCAAGAGAGTAGCAAACATACCTCTCCTTAGATCACACCCCCTTGAAAGAGCTAAGAGCTTATATACCCCTAGGACTAGCTTTGAAAATAGCTGCAAAAGGGCAGCTAGGTGGTACAGTGGATAGATCACCAGCCCTGAAATCAGGAGGACCTGAGTTCAAATTTGACCTCAGACACTTTACACTTCCCAACTGTGTGATCCTAAGCAAGTCACTTAACCCCAATTGCCTCAAAAAAAAAAAGCTGCAAAAACCCCTAAAGTTTGGGAAAGTGTGCCCTCCAACTCAGAATAAGAGGTCTACTTTAGAATAGAGTTAAAGTCAAAAAATAGGTTGGAAACATGAGCAAAAAAAAAAAACAGAAAAAAAATCAGACTATAAAAAGTGACTTTGTTGACAAGAACAACATACAGATTCAGAAGAAAACAAAGTCAAAATTGCTACAAGCAAAAGCCTTGAAGAAAAAAATATGATGAATTGCCTCAGGTTATGGAAGATCTCAAAAATGATTTTAAAATCAAACAAAAAAGACAGAGGGTAAAAAATGGGAAGAAAAATGTGAGTGATGAAAAAAAATCACTAAAAAAAAGTCAACAGCTTGACAAGAGGCACAAAAAACACAGAAGAAAATAATACCTTAAAAAAACAGAATAGGCCAAATTGAAAAGGTTGTACAAAAGGTCGCTAAAGAAAAAAAATTCATTAAGAATTAGAATTGTGCAAGGTGAAGTAAATGGCTTTATGAGGCATCAAGAAAAAAAAACTTAAACAAAATCAAAAAGATGAAAAAATAGAAGAAAATGTGAAATAATTCACTGGAAAAACAACTAACCTGGAAAGTAGATCTGGGAGAGATAATTTTAAAAATTATTGGTCTACCTGAAAGACATGATCAAAAAAAAAAAAAGAAAAGAAAAGAAACTACATCATTTTTCAAGAAATTATCAAGAAAAATTGTCCTGAAATACCATAGTCAAAAAGCAAAATAGAAATTGAATCTCCCAATTGCCTTCTAAAAGAGATATTAAAATGAAAACTCCCAGAAATAATATAGCCAAATTTGAGTTTTCCCAAAAAAGGAGAAAATATATTCAATTCAAATGACGAAGAGATATTCAGAAAGAATAACACAATATTTAGCAGTTTCTACATTAAATTATCAGAAGACTTGAAATATTATATTCAAAGAAGAAAAAATCCAGGATTACAACTAAAAATTACTTACCAGATTCTGGGGAGCAATTTGGAACAAGCCCAAAGGGCAATCAAACTGTGTATATTCATTGATTCAGCAATACTGCTACTAGGTCTGTATACCAAAAAGATAATAAAAAGGAGAAAAAACCTACATGTACAAAAATATTTATAGCAGCTTTGTGTGTGTGTGTGTGTGTGTGTGTGTGTTAGAAAAGAATTGAAAATTGAAGAAATGCTAAACAAATTGTGGTATATGGATATAGTGGAAGACTATTCTACTATAAGACATGCTGGTGGGCAGGGATATTTCAGAAAAACATGGATTTCCATGAACTGTTGATGAAGTGGTAAGAACAACAACAACAACAAAAAAAAAAAAAAAAAAACATTGTACACAGTAACAACAATGTCAAATGATGAACTATAATTGATTTAGTTCTTTTCAGTAAAACATTAAACCAAAATAATTTCAAAAACCTAAAAATGGAAAGTGTTGTTTATATCCAGAGAAAGAATGGAATCTGAATGTAGATCAAAATATATTATTTTTCACTTTCTTTATTTTTACCGGGTTTTTTATCTATTTCTTCTTTCATAGAATGACTAATATGTAAATATGTTTTATATGACTGCACATATATAACCTATATCAAATTGCAAACCATCTTTGGGAAGGTAGAGAAGAGGGAGGGGAAAAATTTGAAAATAAAAGTTTTATTTTAAAAAAATTTATAAAGAATATTTTAATATTTTTTTCTGCTCCCAATTCTGTTTTGCCTTTATTCCCCAAAAATCAAAGGTGGGGGAAGGAACTAAGCTCTTATTTTTTAAAATATTTAACATTAATTGCATTTAACATTTATTGCAAACCTTTCCTTGTCTTGTCTTTATTTGCCCTCCTAGCACTGTATATATATATTCTCACTTATCTTCCCAGATCTCAGTTCTTATATGATATGAGTTTAATGTTCACTATGTTTGTAACCACACAAACATTTGACACATCTCCTTTCTTCATCAAGAAATTCAACTGCAGTTTTACTGCTAGCAATTTGTTCTCAAAATCATCCCATCTTTCTTGATCACTCTGGCCATCTTCCTCATCTCCCTCTCACTAGAACATAGCATCTGCCCTGGGATACTGGAATCTGAGAAATTAAATTTTATCTGATCTTTTCTGAAACCTAGACAAACTCTACCACTCTTTTCTGGGCTATTTTCAAACCTTACTCACCCATTAACCTAGTCTCTTTTTACCTACCTTTCATGTGTTGTCTCCTCCCATTATAATGAGAATTTCTGAAGGGCAGAATTATCTTGATTGCTTTCATGATAAAGTATAGTGTGTACCACTACAATTTAGTGGTACACACTTTAGTCTTAAAGTGAGCAGATTTCAGAGCTCTAAGATACAATTTTAGAAAGGGAGCATTTAGAAATAATCTTTCATTTTACACTCTTCTTCATTTTGCAAAGGGAGATTCCAAGCTAGTTACCAAAATAAGCATGGGCAAATGAAGCAGTAGGAATATGTGGGAACTGGCTATTCCCATAGAAAGTGTCAATTAAATGCAGCCTGGAAGGTATCTAATCTAATATCAAAGAGACCGTTATGGGATCGGCTCCCCAGAGTTTAGGGTTAATGATGTAGTTCATGGCAGTTTGGCCAGGAGCAAAAAAAAATGAAACTACACCAAGAGGTGCTAAGAAAAATTAAAGAACAAATAACAATAATTTTATTAACAATTCACATTTACCTAAAGCATTACAGTTTACTAAATCTCCTTCACAACCTTATGAGATAGAATATGCAAAAGTTGGGGGTTTGTTGTTTCTTTTCATCTAAAAAAGAAACTGAAGTTCAGGAAAACTTAAGTGGCTTGTCCCTGTGTTACCATGTCACACACTAGTAAGCAGAAGAGCTAAGAATCAATCATCTCTTATCATTCCAAATCTAGGGCTCTGCCCACTGAAATATGCTATCTCTCAAAGTATCTTAGTTTGAAAAAAATTACTGAGGGATTTAATCCAATTCTGCTAATCATTTTCTTTCACTGATAACACATAAGCACATCATGATTATTTGAAGAGACAATCCACATATATATGATAGCCCTTATACAATTACACAATTAATAATGATCTTTAAAATGGCCTAAATTCTGATGATTCCTGTTTACTCTTCTTTATTTTTTCCTTTTTCCCATTTATTTTGTGAATTCTATTCTCAGTCATCTCTTAGTATTGGCCAAGTAATTAATACTTCTTGTAGACAAACTGTATTGAGATGAAGTCCCCAGGTTCCCTTTAAACTTTTGGCCAATAATGTGTTCTGACTTATTTATTACAGGTTAAGGTATTTCAGAATCAATGAAGATAAAGCCAAATTATGCAAAGGCAATAGGAAATAGAAACACCTTACTTAACCTTTGTTGGAATTATTCTCACTGATGAACAACTCAATGATAGAGTAGTAATAGGCCTTTTGGAAGAGAAAATAAAAAATACAGTCTGTCTCAAAGCTGTCATGGAAACCATATCATTACTTAGCACTTGATGGGCCTGAAAATTCTAGTGAGAAGGGACTAAATGGCTCTTTTGGGGAGATACATTAACTCTCCTAGAATATCACTCAATAACCTGGAAGTATCAGTTTACTAAGTGGTACATTCTTGGGCTGCTAAAAAAAAAAAAGTAATATGCTTTCAAAAAGTTAGGTGTTCCCTCCTAAGAGAAAAAGCTCAACTTGATTCATAGAAATCTGTTTCTAGTGTTGCTACTAATTGAATCATGGGATTTTTTTTAGATGGAGAAAAAAGCATTGGATAGCAAATAATCCAACTTCTAAATTTAAAACTGAGGAAACTATTTATGTATGAAGTAATTATATTTTTATTATATTTCTTCCAATAAGCTGCAAAATCCTTGAGTATAAGTTCAATTTGTTTTTATTTTTGTTATTTGTCACTGTAATCCCAGTGCCAGTACAGTATCCAGTACATAAAAATGCTTGTTGAATTAATGAATTTTTTTTTCTGAAGCACAGATCATATAGCTGACAAAGATGAGGCTAGACCAGGGAATCTTAAACTGGAATCCTGAAACTTTCTTTTTAATATTTTAATAACTATACTTAAATGTAATTGATTTCCTCTGTAATTCTCTATCTTTTACTATATGAATTTAAAAGCATTACTCTAAGAAGGGATCCACAGGCTTTACCAGGCTGTCAAAGAAGTCTATTAAATAAAAAAGGTTAAGGACTCCTGAACTAGATGATAGATCTCTTAACTCAAATTCCAAAGCTCTTTCCACTATGCTTTAAGCAGTGTGTTCTTTACTAAAATCCATAGGCAAGATAAGCAGTTCAGCCCTATTTTGCAGATGTGGCTACTTAGATGCAGAGGAAAGAAGTCAGCTCATAGTACAGAATAAAAATATGCTTCTCCTTAGAAAAGGAGCAATATCCATTGCTTAGAGAGGCTAAAAATCATGAGGCATCCCATATGACAATAGGCTGCAATGGGATTTTTCACATTAGCATAAAAAATCCCTGAACAGAAGTTAAATCTAACCATGGAAATAGAGTATAAACCACAAACATCAGAGGGGAGTTAAACACCCAGGGAAAACTGCAAATAATGAATAAAATAACCCCATTGAGGCATAATAAAATACTCAGTATGACAAGCTGAAACACAACCCCAGAAGATTTTGCATGTGATTACCGTAAAGCAGTTTTACAATAATGTGATTAATGTAAAACTATGTCTACTCTGTTTCTGCTCTTGTATTTAGTGACTAATCATATAATTCAGTACTCCCAAGTAGGATCATATGTATATTTTCTTGGTAGGGAATGACTTAGAACTGTCTTACAAACCTCAAATTCCCTAGGTCTTATCTAAGTTAACAACCACTACTGGAAATCAAAATGACCATAAAGGTATACAGTGCACCTTAAAAAAGTAGAAATGCCAAACATTCTGAAGAACAATCTACAACTCTGCCAAAAGGGCTAAACAACCACATACTCTTTCACCCAGCAATACCATTATTATGTCAGTATTCCTTTTCATAGAAAAAGGAAAAGGACCTAGATGTACCAAAAGAAATTTATAGCAGCTCTTTTTGTAAGGGCAAATCAAAGGGAAATCAAAGGGATGCCCATCAACAAATTATGATTGTGATGAAGGAGATAACTTCAGAAAAACCTGAAAAGATTTGAACTTATATATGAACTGATACAAAGTGAAATGAGCAGAACCAAGGGGACATTGTTCATAGCAACAGCAATATTGTAACACTGTGAAGGATGGACTTAGTTACTCTGATCAATACAATAAGCATAATTCAAAAGAAGCCTAGAGCTAAGAAGATTTCCACTGGTATCAGTCTCAGATATAGGTGATATCTTCTGTGTGATCTTAAATAAATTATTTAACTCTCTTATTTCTGCAAGCAACTCTCTAAGATTTAAACTTGCATAAGTTTCAGATCAAGCAATCAATCGTCATTTATTCAGCAACTATAGGTTCAAAACTTTAGACACCTATCCCACCTCCCCTGAAAAACAAACAAATTAAATAAGTGAATGAATAAATAGTTGAGTAAATAAATAAATGTGTAGAACATCACACTAATTGCTAAAGAAGAAACAAAATATAACAAAGTGATACTTCAGAGTGCTCTATCTTAAGACAGGGTAGAACCAATTACAGTCCTCTGAATTCAGGTGAGTTCCCACAGTATATCTTCCTAAAATGTTTCAAAATAAAGTCTCTCTACGCACACTAGGGTCTAAACAGAGTTATCTGGGGAGTTCAGCAAAACTTTTAAATTCCCATTTATGTGTGTCTCTGGCAAAGAAGCACCTTGGCAAGTTGAATCATGAGAATAGTGCTGAACATCCCATAGTGCCCCAACATTGATACAAACTGTACTATCTTATTGACCCTAGGGTTATATAAGTTTCATTATGCATTATTGTTCCTTTTCTTGATACTCTCATTAAAGATGCACTAGAGCCAGCTCCAATCAATTTGTGAGAGCTGATTGTTAAATTTATGGAGCAATTATAGCTCCTACAACAGCAAACACTAAATATCATGACTTTATTGTTTTATTGATTTTCTAAATTTAAGAAAGTGATGAAGATATTGATAATAGACAAAACAAATAGTGTGTCATGATTTCAGATAGCCAGTTGTTAAATATATACCAGCTTATTCCCACCTTACTATCTTAAATATATAAGGAGCCACAAGAAATAGAGTTTAATCACAAACAAAATGGAAGAGGTTAAATATTCTTCGAGGCTATAGATAAAATATAATATAAAGTATTAATTAAAAAGAAACTATTTGAGAATACCTACTACCTTATGTACAGAAATCAGGATAAAAAAAAGTCAAAGGTGTTTTCCCATTTAAAATTTTTGATTGCCCCATCAAACACCCAAAATACTATTACTGCTGCAGTTTCACTCCACCTTCATGTATCAGATTTACTCTATGGTCCTAGATTGCAATATTTTCTGAGCATGAAAGGAAGTAATCTGCATTAATAGTTCTTAGTCTATAGTACTTTCAGTTAATTACATGATCTTCAAAATAATATTGTTTATGACATGAATACTGCAATGAACCTGTGATTTTTATCAATGAGGGCATTCCTTCTAATGAATTTAATCCATATCCTCCCATAGATTGACCAAATGTGGACTGCTCAACACATTGGCCCTTACTTAGGATCTCTAATACTGCATTAATTCCACTGTTTGTTCTATCCTCTACTACATTGTTGTTTTATTGAACTATTTTTCTATTCACATATTTCTCCGAGAACAGCCTTTATTGCAAATTTCCTACATCTCATTTGTAAGGCGTCATAGCTTATGTATGACCATTCTCAGAGAGTATAGTATTTTATGACTTGAAATCATTCAACATTACTGGAATAATATTGGTGTTCAAATATACAAAAGGCAACAAATTTAAAATCTGTACTAGATCTTTAGACCTCAATATTTGCGAAGAATGTATTTCTCTCATATGCTTTGGTTGATATCACTAATCAGAAGGTCTTCAAAAAAATTGTTTCCATTATTATATTTTTCAAATTATCTTGCATGTTTTTGACACGTGTATGGAAGATATCCCAAATGGAAGAGATATCTTTTTTTTTAAAAAAGTTAGCGATTCTGAGTGGTTCTGAGTCCAAGGACCCGAATGTATGCTCTGATATAATCTAGCTGTGTGGCCATTTCATTTCTCTATGCTTCAATTTCTTCATCTATAAAATGAAAAGGTTGTCACAAATTGATCCTAAGAACACTTCTAACTCTAAATCTTTGATCCAACAAAGATATGTTCTTCTCTTCTATCAAATGTTCTTCCCTGTCAACAAAACTAAATACAGACGGTAGCTACATGGTACAATGGATTGAGTACCAACCCTGGAGTCAGGAAGACCTGAATTCAAATCTGGCCTCAGACACTTAACACTTGTTAGCTGTATGACCCTGGGCAAGACACTCAACCTCCAATTGGCTTGCTGGAAAAAAATTAAGTACAATGGGATCTTCTATTCTCTATATTTTGCAGTAAATTGTGTTATGATAATTAAAATGCAGCTTACTCTGGATATAATTTTCAAAACCTTGTCTGTTTCCTTCCAATACCCCCATTAAGGATGTTCTCAATTTGCATATAGATTATTTTCATAAAATTCTTGTATACAACCAAGTAGGTAGTGGAGTCAATAGTTACTAATAATAGTTCTTTCATCTACCCTTTTTTTCTACACCTGTGTTATCTCTTCCCTCTTTCACATTTCATCTCAAAAATCCACCCCTCAATGCTCTCAAAATTGTGTTGCCTCCAGTTTATATCTCCTCAGTGTGTACTTGTTCTAGTCCAGCTCCTTAATAGCCCTTGTCTTCTTTATGACTAATTCTGTTTAAAGATACTGTCCTTTAATAGGAAAAAAAAAAGTCTAGCTGTCACCTTTGAAAGAGTCTTGGTTAAGTAGCTCCTTAAACATTCCCTTTAAGCCAGCCATGGGGAGTATTAAATATTTAGCAGCATGGCTTCCATCTAGATTGTCAGAGCTGTTCCAGTTAAATTATGCTCCCTTGTTGCAGATTGTAGTTGATGATTTAATTAGGTGGATGGAGTTAGTTACCATGATCATTAATAAGCTGTGTTAATATCATCAAAATTCCTATCCTCCAGAGCTGGGTGAACAGCAGAAAAAAAAAATTGCTTAGTGAGCAAGGTGGCCTATTTCTTATAAAGTCTGTCCATTTTAAGTAATTAGCTTTGATTTGTTTGGGGGCTTCTATCACTAATTACATTCACAGATTATCTGACATGTTAAAAGATACCTTCACTTGGTCACATTTATAAGGACACCCCTTTCTGTAGGTCTGTACATTTAGTGAAAAGACAAGGGCATTTTTTCACTTTTTCTGTTCAAATTAACAGGATTCAAGACATGCAATTAATTCCTTAGTCACATATTGGGAAATCAAGACAAAGTTAGATATTTGAAAATGGCATATTTCCAAAAATTATATTGGCTATGAGTTCTTTAAAAGTACTTTTCTGAGTTTCACATCTAAATTCTGAAAAGAATTTCTTTCTTCAACCAAGAGAACATGACCTTTCACCAAAAATAATACATGGAAATCTGCTTAGTGGGTTAGGTGGTTTATTGGAGAGGGGGTGTCAGAGAGAGAATGAGTTTGATTTGCAAGTGGAGACCTCAGAGAGGATTTTATCAATTCTGGCATATTTTATAGGCATCTGAAGTGGAAAGCAGCCAAACTCTGTGTGTTTGTGTGTGTGTATGTGTGTTTGTGTGTGTGAGAGAGAGACAGACAGACAAACTGAGACAGAGACAGAGAGAGACACAGAGAGAGAGAGAGAGAGAGAGAGAGAGAGAACTCCAAGTTCCAAAAGAATTAGTTAAGATTTCTCTGTGACAAAGAGTTTTTGTTAATAATTACCACAGAAAATGTGAAAGGAAATGTTTAAAGAAAAACTACCCAAACCAGTAAAGCTATCGAGATATGATTCTAAACCTATCTAGAAGTGATTCAGAAGGTAGTGATTTTTCTCTAAAATAAAAGGGAAACAAAGGCTTAATGATCACTTAGAGGGTAAACTTTGAAGTGCATTGCTTTTGTATTGGTTGGAATACTTGGCCTGTGAGATCTATTACGAATTTGAGATTCTGTGTCAAAAACAGACAAGCAACATCCTTCATTTATAATTTGCACTGTGGAAAGGAAATTCTAGCCTAATGATCTGTATGGTTATATGACAGGCAAGACTAACAAGATACCTTCAAAACCTTGAGGGATATTCGAAGATCCATCTATTCAATTTTTTCCCTCATCCTAATGCTTAAAATTCTGACCATTATGGCCATCTAGACAAGAAATGAACTACACAGTAAGGTGCAAAAAACATTAGATTAGAATTCAGGAGAACTGAGTTCAAGACTCTACTGTTTAATTCAATATAAGGAAGATTACAAATATAATAAGTTATATTAATAAAATGAGTAATTAAAAACTATATGATTGTATCAATAGATCCTGAAATTTTTTTAAAGACAACATGCATTTCTATTTAAAAAAAAACTTTTTAAAACCTAGTATTATGTAGACATTTCCTTAATACAGTAAATAGCTTTTATCTAAATCCAAGAATGTATGCGTGTGTGTGTGTGTGTGTGTGTGTGTGTGTGTGTGTGTGTGTGTGTGGAGAGAGACAGAGACAGAAACAGAGACAGAGAGAGAAAGAAACTGAGACAGAGACGGGGGGGATGAGAAAAAGAGGGAAGAAAGAAGGGACAAGGGGAAGAGAGAGGGAGAGAAGGGAGAGAGGAAGGGAGAAAGGGAGGGAGGGAGAGAGAAAGAGAGTGGGGGGAAGAAAGAGGAAAAGAGAGAGGGAGGGAGAAAGAAAGAGAAAATGGAAGGGAAGAAGAAAGAGAGGTGGGGAAGAAAGGGAGAAAGAGAGAGAGAGAGAGAGAG
>JAJPUD010001936.1:107076-118706 GCA_023553655.1 Myrmecobius fasciatus | reverse complement strand
AGAGAGAGAGAGAGAGAGAGAGAGAGAGAGAGAGAGAGAGAGAGAAAAGTCAAAGGTATTTCCAATAAGATCAGGAATAAAGCAAGGATGCTCAATATCACTGCTGACATTTAACTTAGTAAAAGAAATGTTACATCTGAAGTCTTTTGAACTTCTACAGAAGGAAAACTGAGGGACAATTGAAGGAGGGACTCTTAAAAGGGCTTATAAAATAAGCTTAAGAGGATAGGGGGAGAAAAAAGAAGAAATGCTACCTATAGAAATAAGACAAGAAATTGGTGGAATAAGTAAACAAAAAACAAAATTACTGAATTTTTTTGCAGATAATATGACAACATACTTGAAGAACCCTAGAGAATCAATTCAAATTAACTGAAATAAATATCAGCATTTCCACATAGGATCAACAAAACCCAGAAAAAAAAAAGAGTAAAAAAAATCATTCAGAATAATTACAGGAACTAAAAAACACTTGGGAGTCTGTCTTTTAAGATTTATTCAGGGAGTATATGAGAAGCTTTGTAGAAATTATGACAGATTTAAATAACTGCAGAAACAATATTTTTTCATGGGTAGATTGAATCAATATGATAAAAATAATTAATTTGCTTTTTCACTGTTGTACCAAGAAATTTCCCAAAATATTATTTTCAGCCATAGAAGAACAATAATGAAATTCATAGAAGGAACAAAAGGTCATGAATCTCTAAGATAATAATGGGGGTAAAGTAGAACGGAAGGAGATCTATTAGTACAGTTCTCAAACAAAACTCTAAAGCAGTAATCATTTAAAACAATGTGGTACTGATATATATACAAAAAAAAAAGAAAGAAAGAAGGAGGAAGGGAGGAGACAGACATAGAGAGACAGAAAAAGATCACTGGGACAGTAGGTAAAAACATACAAAAGGAAACAAAGAATAACATAAAGTCTGATAACCCAAAGACACTTGTTACAGGTGGAAGGAATAATTTTTTTAAAGCAGCTATTGGCATAGTGGATAGAACACAGGATTTAACTCAGGAAGACATAAATTTAAGTCTTGCCCCAGACACTTAACTTGCTATGAGACCCTGAATAAGTCACTGAATCCCTATATACCTCAGTGTCTTCATTTATAAAATGTAGATATCAGTAGCATATATGAAACAAGCCTACAGCATCACATAAGTTACAAGAGTAAAGTGTTTTAGAAACCTTATAGTGTTATGTAAATGCTAGCTATTATTTTGATTTAAAAAAATGCAGGAGAAAGAAAACAGTAGTCTAGCAGAAATTAGGTTTAGACAAACACTTCACTCTATATACGAAGATAAGCTCCAAATGGATATTAAAAACTAGTATACTAGTTCATACCATAAACAAATTGGAGGAACAAGAAAAAAATAACATCCAGATCTTTGGATAAAGGAAACAATTCATGATGAGAAATGTGCAAGAGAATATCACAAAAGATAAAATGGATAATTTTAATAAAATAAATTTTAAAAATTAGTGATGAATTTAGTTTTCCACTAATGAAATAAAATTTAAAAAGGAAAATTAACTGGGAAAATTTTTGCAATATTTTTTGTGTGATAAAGGTCTCATTTCAAAGACATAAAAGGAATTTGTTCAAATATATAAGATGAAGAACCTTTCCCTAGTGGGTCAAAGGATAGGAAGGGGGAGAAAGAAATACAAGCTATTATAAATCATTTGGGAAAAAACTCTCTAAATCACTAATAATTAGAGAAATGAGAACTAAAGCAACTTTGAACTTTTATTGACGACAAAAGAAAAAAAAGATATATGTTAGAGGAGTTGATGTGGGCTGGGGGGAAATAGGAACTTTATTTGATTATAAGTAGGTTATGATGATGAGTAAAATTAGTAATAGAATATTAAATAATTCAATTGGTTTCAGGTATATAAGATGTACAGAGAGAATAAGGAAGCAAAAAAAAGAAAAGAAAGGAAGGAAGTTTATGGCAAAACTACTGGCAATGTAAATTTTTGCATTTTGATATTAGCCTGAAAATATGATGGGGATAAGAGTAGAACTGAAAGTAGGACTTTTTAGTAGAACTGGCAGTATTAAATTGTCAAGTTAAGAATGTTAATCTGGTAGCAGGAAAGTGACCAGAATGAACAAGAATAGAGAAGAGTTAGAATCAGGAAAACCAATTAAAAGGCTACTAATGACAGGGTATTTAAAACTGTACAATAGTATTGCTAAAAGGAAGGTTGGAAGAGCATCATTTTAGCTTAGGGGCAACTGTGAATGAAACTAATCACCCTTCATATTATAAATTTCCTAGGCAGCCATGTGTTCTTTTTTGTGATTTAGAACTAGTGAGACCAAAAGACAGAATACCTGCAACAACAATAACAATGAAAATTTCTTTGGGACACACCTCCAGGATTAGACACCAGATTTTTGTTTTACTCTCAGTTAGGTATGTGACTTTGGGGGAAGTTACTTCATCTAAAAAAAGTAGGAGATTGGACCACATGTTCAATAAGGTCTCTTCTGGTTCTAAAACTATGATTTTAAGAATATTATCAATAATTCTATTTTTTAAATACTATGTCATAATTCCTGTTAGAATTAAACAAGGTGTTTTAATTTATCTAGGTATATAATGTATGCAAAAAGCCTTCACTCTCTTAAAATAAATTGGAATGAAGGTAAATGTATACAAAATATAAAATGCCATTCAATCATTTTTCAGTTATGTTCAACTTGTCATGACTCCATTTGGACTTTTCTTGGCAGAGATACTGGAATGGTTGGTCATTTTATTTGAAAGCTCATTTTACAAAGAAGGAAACTAAGGCAAACAAAGTTACTTGACTTGCTGAGGGACACACAACTAGTAAATACCTGAGGCCATTGGACTCAAGAAAGTGACTTTCTGAAGGCCCAGTGCTCTGCCCACTATACCACCTAGTTACCATGAAAAACACAAAAAAGGCAGCAGCTAAAAGATACACATATTTCTCCAAGCCATGTTACAAAAAAAAAAAAAAAAAAAAAAAAAAACTTGAATTCATTTCAGTGACATACTGTTGAAAGAGCACAGGATTTAGAATTATAGAACATGAATTTATTTCCTAGCTCTAATACTAATTGGGAGTGTTTAGATAACTCACTTATTCCCTCTGTGCCTCCAATTCCTCATCTATAAAGTCAAGGAGATGACCTGGATTATCTTTGGGGTCTTTTTTTGCTCTAAATACATTCTATGAAAAGTCATTTGAGGATTAAAGGTATCTAATTACCTAAATGAAATGTAATATTTGTATGTGAAGTGATGAATATAAATATGGAGAATTATGATTTATATTATATATTGCATTATATAGATTATATATGGAGATTTTTTGTTGGTATAAGCAGGATTTATTTCTTTGGGGAGCTGAAAAATAGATGGAGACAGGGATCCATCTTGTACATATTGGGGCAGAGGGTGAGAGCCAGACATAGCACCAGCAGAAGGTATTAAAAGTATTCAGATCTGGGAAAGGCACTCACAAGCTATGGGCCAGAGAGGGGCAGTCTGGGCTCCCTTCCCAAGAAGTTAGTGGCAGCACGAGAAGGGGCACCAGTCTCTCTCAGGGTTATGTGTCTTCCATCCCTTGTGGCCTTCCTTGGATCAGATCCTTCTTTACCTCTGGGGAAGAGGGTTCCCTCATGGCTGTCTGAGGAATATGAGAAAATTAATGTGAAGTGATAAGGAAATTAAGCAGAACTAGGAAAAAATAACATAATGACTAAAATAATGTAAATGGAAATAATAAAGGCTAAACTGAAGGCAGTATAATTAATTATAGATAAACTTGGAATCAAATAAGAGCTTTTTTCATATATTCCACTCCCTTCCTTGCAGAAATAGAATTCTATGGATGTGAAACATTGCATAGATTATCAAACTCAGCTGATGTGTTGGTTAGTCTTACTGAACTTACCTTCTCCTTATCTCCATTTTTTGTCAGAAGGATAGAAGTGTTTGTTGACTAAAGGAAGGGGGATAGATTCTAATATGAAAGTGATGTAAAGATATTGATAAATTATTCTCTTAAAATAAAGTTAAATATTAGAAGTTCATCCAACAAGGGAATATGACTATGTCCTTAATCACAGGCTCAAATATTTTAAAGTGATGTGTATATGAGCAAATAAATGTCATAACTTAATTACATTCATACTTTTCACATGAATAGACTGCTTCCTAGTTAAATTACTTCACTTAATAAAATGATCACTAAGATGAATAGTCTCAGAAAGACCTGAGTTCAAACATGATGTCTAACACTTACTAGCTGTGTGGCACTGTAAAAGTCACTTAACTGCTGCCTGCCTCAGTTTTCTCAGCTGTAAAATAGGAATAATAATATCACCTACTTCACAGGATCAGGAGTGGATCAAATGAGATAATATCTGTAAAACATGTAGGACAATACTTGGCACATATTAGGTGCTGAATAAATTCTTATTCTCTTGCTTTTCCCAACATCCCTCAATCCTTGCCTAATATTTGCCTAATGCTAATAATAATAATCGTTGTCTAATAAAAAGGAAAACACAACCCCAGAACACTTTGAAGAGAATCCTAGAAAGCAGAATCTTTAAGTAGAAACAAGATTCTTTAACCCTGCTTCATTATCCTGCACTTTTAAAAAATCCCCACCTCTCCAAGTAGAGAATCAGAGATCTGGGACTTATTTGATTAGAAAAGAGACTCAGAATAGAAGTAAAACGAATTGCACTACATCAGGAGTTTTGGTTTTTTTCCCTGGAAAAAAAAACTTTTCTATATAATTAGAATTGAAACTCTACAGATGGCTTACTAAAGTCATAAGAATATTATAGGCAATTTTATTATTAATTGTTCAAATGTCTTTTAATTTTAATCTACAAAAGTAACAAAATTCAACCTATGATAATTGCTTGTATTTTGAAACATTAAGAGATTATACACTTTAAATCTTCTTGTTTGTGTGCTCAGTTAAAAATATGAGGTGGCAAATTTGCAGCTTCTACTTTAGCAATGAAAAACATAGAATTTTGTAAAACAAAATAGATTCAAGGACAGATTCAATGTTATCTACCTAATTGTATGATTACTATATATCAAAATTCAACTGAATGTTTTGAAGATTCCCATGCTATAGTCTCAGTAAATAAAGGGGATAAAGGAAAACCTATAGGAAAAAGAAAATAGATTGTCCCATTTCCCTCTTTTAAGGAGAAATACAGATTGGATTAATAGTCGAAGAATGGAATTGTGAGCAAGCTTTGAAAACTGAAAATTTGAAGTCAGGAGGACCTGAGTTCAAATCTGGTCTCAGACATTGCCTATCTGTGTGACACTGAGCAAGTAACAATCCTAATTGCCTCAGCAAAAAAAAAAAAAAGAAAAAGAAAAAGAAAACTGAAAATTCTTGCCATTAGCCTAGTCCTTGAAATAAGACAAGTTTCCAACTCACTTTGTAGATGAAGAGGAAATTATAAACTACATTTTTTTATTTTCTTTTTTTAAACCAATAGTATTTTATTTTTGCCATCTACATGCAAAAATCATTTTCAATATACATCTTTGTAAGATTTTGAGCTCTGAATTTTTTTCTCTTCTTTCTTTCCTTTCCCAACACAGCAAGCAAATTGACATAGGTTATACATGTACAATCATATTAAATATATTTCCACATTAGTCATTTTCTGAAAGAGGACCCAGAACATAAGAGAAAAGCAATGAGAAAGAAAGAAACAAAAATAAAAGTAAAAATAATATACTTGAATCTGCATTCAGACTCCATAGTTCTTTCTCTAGATGTGGTCAGCATTTTCCATCGAAGTCCCTTGAAATTCTCTTGGATCACTGCATTGTTGAGAAGAGCTAAATCCGTCACAATTGATCATCCTATAATGTTACTGTTAATGTATAGAATGTTCTCCTGGTTCTGCTCACTTCAGTCAGCATCAGGTCACATAAGTCTCTCCAGACTTTTCTGAAATTGACCTGCTCATCATTTTTTATAGAACAATAATATTCCATTACATTCCACATTTTGTTCAGCCATTTCCCAATTGATGAACATCCCCTCAATTTCTAATTCTTTGCCATCACAAAAAGAGCTGCTATAAATATTTGTGTGCATATGGGTCCTTTCCCCTTTTTATGATCTCTCTGGGAAATAGATCTACTAATGATATTGCTGGATCAAAGGATATGAACAGTTTGATTGTCCTTTGAAGAGTTTCAAAATGTTCTCCTGAATGATTGGAGAAATTCATAACTCTATCAACTATGCATTTCCTACTTCCTCTCCAACATTTATCTTTTTTTCTATCATATTAGCCAATGTATAGGTTTGAGGTGGTACCTCAGAAGTATTTTAATTTGCATTTCTCTAATCAATAGTGATTTAGAGCATTTTTAATGTGACTATAAGCAGCTTTAATTTCATCTGAAAACTGTTTACATCCTTGGATCATTTATCAGTTAATAAATTGTATTCTTATAAATTTGTCTCAGTTCTCTAGATACTTGAGAAACTGCTACTAAAAAGTGTTTTTAAGCTTTCTGCTTTCCTTCTAATCTTGCTTGCATAGACTTTTTTATGCAAAAGCCTTTTAATTTCATGTAATCAAAATTATGTATTTTGTAATTCCTAATGTTCTCTATCTTTTATTTTATTTTATTTTGATATAAAGTTTGCCCTTCTCCATAGATCTGATAGGTAAAATATTTCTAGTTCTCCAAATTTGCTTGTGGTATCACCCTTTATGTCTAAATCATGGATCCATTTAGACCTTTTCTTGATATATGGTGCAAGATGTTGGAATATGCCTAGTTTCTACCATCCTATTTTCCAGTTTTCCCAGCAGTTTTTATCAAATAGTGAATTTTTATCCCAGAAGCTGGAGTCTTTGGGTTAATCAAACAGTAAGCTTCTATAATCATATATTACTGTGTCTTGTGTGCATAACTTATTTACTGATCCACCACTCTTTATTAGCCAATACCAGAGAGTTTTGATGATTACTACCTTATAATTTGAGATCAGATATTTCCAGGCCACCTCTATTTATATTTTTTTTCATTAATTTCCTTAATATTCTTGATTTTTTGTTCTTCCAGATACATTTTGTTATTTTTATCCCTTTAAAATAATTTTGGTAATTTGATTGGTATGACACTGAATAAATAGATTAATTTAAATAAATTTGCCATTTTGATTTCATTAGCTCAGTCTACCCATGAACATTGATATTTTCCCAACTGTTTATACCTGACTTTATCTGTGTGAAAAGTGTTTTTTTAATTGTGTCTATATTGTTCCTGGGATTATCTTGGCAGGTAGACTCTCAAATAGTTATATTGTCTACAATTATTATAAATGGAATTTCTCTATCTCTTGCTGCTGGAACTTGTTGTTAATGTATAAAAATGCTGATAATTTGTATGGATTTAATTCATATTTTTTAAAATACTTCAAGTAGTTTTTTAGTTGATTCTCTAGGATTCTCTAAGTATGCCGTCATATTATCTGCAAAAAGTGAATAGCTTTGCTTCCTCATTGCCCGTTACAATTTTTTCAATTTATTTTTCTTCTCTTAATGTTAACATTAATGTTTCTAATACTGTCATAAATAATAGTGGTCATCATGGGCATTCTTGTTTCACTATTGATCTTACTGGGAATGTTTCCAGCTTATCCCCATTATATATAATGTTTGCAAATGTTTTTAAATAAATATTGCTTAGCATTTTAAGGAAAACTCCATTTCTTCCTATGTTCTCTATTGTTTTAATAGGAATGGGAGCTGTATGTTGACAATAGCTTTTTGCATCTATTGAGATAATCATATGATTTCTGTTGGTTTTGTTGTTGATATGGTCAATTGTGTGAATGGTTTTCCTTATATTGAACCAGCTCTGCATTGCTAGTATAAATCCCACTTGGTCATGGTGCATTATCTTGGTGATAAATTATTATAATCTCTTTCCTAATATTTTATTTAAATTTTTGCATCAACAATCAATAGGAATATTGACCTATAATTTTCTTTGTTTTGACTTTTGCTGACTTAGGAATCAGCACTATATTTGTGTCATAAAGGAATTTGGTGGAACTCCTTCTTCACCTTTTTTCCCCAAATTATTTTCTAATATGGGGTTATTAAAGTAGTTTATTTTCTCTTCTGCAATCTGAACAATTTCTTTTTTGGCAAATATTCATTCATTTCACTTATATTTGTCAAATTTATTAGTAATAATTGGGTTGGGTAAAATTGTGATTATTGTTTTAATTTCTCCTACATTGGTTGAGAATTCACCCTTTTCATTTTTTGATACTGGTAATTTGGTTTTCTTTTCTTTGTTTTCTAATTAAATTAACCAAAGGTTTGTCTATTTTATTATTTTTTTCATAAAATCAGGTTTTAGTTTTATTAGCTCAGTAGTTTACTTTTAAATTTATTAATCTCTTCTTTGATTGTCAGAATTTCTCATTTGGTATTTAATGAAGAAATTTAATTTCATTTATTCATTTTTCTATCTTTTTTTAGTTGCATGCCCAATCATTAGCCTTCTCTTTCTGTGTTTTGTTCATGTAAACATAAAATTTCATCCTAAGTACTGCTTTGACTGTATCCTCTAAGTTTTGCTATGGTGTCTCATTTTCATCATTCTCTTTGATGAAATTAGTGACTGTTTATAAGATTTGTTATTTAACTCACTTATTCTTTGACTAAACTATATAGTTCTCAATGAGTTTTTACTTATTTTTCCATGATCTTTATTAAATGTAATTTTATTACATCATGATCTGTAAATGATATATTCAATATTTCTGCCTTTCTATATTTGATTGGGAAGTTTTATGCCCTAATACATGGTCAATTTTTTGTTCAGGTTCCGTGTAACACTGAGAAAAAAGATATATTCTTTTCTATCCCAACTCAATTTCTAGGGGTTTATCATATCCAACTTTGATACAATTCTATTCACCTCCTAAATTTTTTCTTGCTTATTTTGTAATAAGATTTTTCTAATTCTGAGAAGTTCAAATCCTCTACAGGTATGGTTTTTTTCTTTCCATTTCTTCCTATAAATTCTTTAACTTCTCCTCTAAGAATCTGGATGCTATATCATTTGGTGCATATATGCTTAGTATTGATATTACTTCATTGTCTGTTACCTTTTAGTCAGATTTAGCTACCTTCTTTATCTCTTTTAGTTAGATTTGTTTTTGCTTTGGTTTTGTCTAAGATCAGGATTACTACCCTTGCTTTTTTGCTTCATCTGAAGCATGATGTATTTTACTACAGCTTTTTGCCTTTACTTCTTGTATATCTCGCTGCTTCACATGTTTCTTGTAAACAAAATATTATAGAATTTTGGTTTTTAATTCACTCTGCTATTCATTTCCATTTTATGGGAGAGCTCATTCTATTCACATTTACAGTTATGATTGCTAATTGTGTGTTTTCCTACATTCTATTTCTCTCCCTCTTTATATTTTTCTCTCTCCTTTTACTCTTTCCATTCTCACTAGAGTTTTACTTCAGTCCACCACTTCCCTCATTCTGCTCTCCCTTCTATAATCTATTCTTCCCTTTTTTTCCCTTTCCCTTCTTACTTCCCTATAAGGTAAGATCAATTTCTATACCAAACTAAGTGTATATGTTATTTCCTTTTTTATCCCAATTCAATGACAGTAAGGCTCAAACAATACTGACCTTCCCCTCTCTTATTTCCCTCTATTATAATAGATCTTTTGCACTTCTTCATATGATGTAGCATCTTATTTGGCCACAATATTCCTTAGAGTTTTCATGTTGGGATCTCTGGAGGTGATTGGTGTATTCTTTTAATGACTATGTTACTAAGGTAACAGGGCAGTTTTCCTTGATAATTTCTTAAAACAGTCTGTTAGGCTCTATTTTTTTATAATGACCTTCAAGTAGTTCAATAATTCTTAAATTATTTCTCCTAGCTCTATTTTCCAAGTCAGTTGTTTTTCCAATAGTATTTTGCATTTTCTTCTATTTCTTTCATTCTTTCGATTTTGTTTGACTTAATCTTGATGTCTCATAGAGTCACTAGCTTCTACTTGCCAATTCTAATTTTTAATGAATAATTTTCTTCAGTTAGCTTTGTACCTTCTTTTCCCTTTGCCTAATTCTACTTTTAATAGAATTTGTTTTCTTTGGTGTATTTTTTGCCCATTTGGTTAATTATATTTTTTCATAATTCTCCTGAATAGCTCTTATTTTCCCAATTTTTATTTTACTTTTCTTAATTGATTTTTAAGACACTTTTTGAGATCTTCCAAGAACTTCTTGGAATCAATTGAAACCAATTCATATTCCTTTTTGAGGTTTCACATGTAGGCGTTTTGACAGTGTTGCCCAGTTTGTGTTTTGATCTTCCTATAACTCATAGTAGCTTTTTATGGTCATGGCTCTTTTCTGCTTTTTGCTCATTTTTTATCATATTTCATTACTTTTAAAGTTGAACTCTACTCCTGGGGAACAGGTGGCACTGTCCCAAACTTTTTATGTTGGGAGGCAGGGGCCTTGTCATGTTTTCCACAGCATGTCTGTGGCTAGCCCACTGCTACCCCAGCTTAGTTGATATGTTGTGCTGGGATTCTAGAATTCACAATTTGTCTTCTGCTATGAAGCTGGAGACCTCACAGTTGACCTTTTGTACCACTAGTTTGCTGAGCCAGGATTACAGAGCCTCAGTTGCTGATCTTTGTTGTAGCTAACAGCCTTCTGCTGGCTTGTCTGGACATTGGCTGCATTGGATTGTGTTCTCTTTTTACCCAAGTAGGAAAGATTTTTGCTGAAATTCTTTCAAGTTGCCTTAAGTTGGAATTTTTTTTCACTCCATTTTTTTGGGATTCTGTCATTCCAGAATCGATTTAGAAGCTTGATTTAACATTGTTTCTGAGGGAAACTGGGGAGAACTCAGGCAACTTCCTGTCTTCTCTACACCATTTTGGTTTTGCCCTCTCTACATTGATATTTTTGCAAAAAAAAAAAAAATCTTTACTGTCACTAGTATATTAAAGCTATTTTAGTGGTTTTTCTGCTCATTGCTTAAAACAATTTAGGTATATATGATGTCATTTTAAAAAATCACTACTTTCAAAAACTACTATACATCATTAATTACCACTACCTAGAGAGGTACAGATATATGGAATTTCTATTATAGGCAGTTTATTTCCCCAATTTCTACTCTGAATTGGACTTAACTAAATGAAATCTCTCTCCCTCTTCCTCTCCTTCTACTTCTTCCTCTCTTCCTTCCCCTCTTTCTCTCCCTTTCTCCTTCTCCCACTCCCTCCCACTCCATCTCCCTCTCTCCCCCTCCCCTTCTCCTCCCTTTTTTCTTCTCCCTCTCCCTCTTCCCCTCTCTCCCTCCCTCTCTCTCTCTCCCTTTTCTCCCCTTCCCCCTCCCTCTCCTTCTACCCTCCCTCTATCCTTTTCTCTTCCTCTCTCTCTCCTCCCCATCCCCTTCTCCCTCTCTTTCCTCCTCCCCTTCCCCCTCTCCCTTTCCCTTTCCCTCTCCTTCTCCCTCATTCCCTCTCCCTCTCTCTTTTCTTTTCCCTCTCCCTCTCCCTTTCC
>JAJPUD010001936.1:95685-106976 GCA_023553655.1 Myrmecobius fasciatus | reverse complement strand
CCCCCCCTCTCTCTCTTTCCCTCTCTCCCTCTCTTTCCTTCTTTCTCCCTCCCTCTCTCCATGTGTGTGGGGAGGGGGTGTGTGGTAATGTGTATTTTCAAATTCTGTGGAAAAACACTATTTTTAAAAGGCAAAACCAGAAGAATGAGACAACCCAATCAAAGCTAATCCCACAAGGAATCTGTCTGAAAGAAGTTAAACACTCTGCTAGATTTTTAAACATTTGCCTCAAGTCCTGAAATCTGAAAATATGACAATAATAGTTTATCAACTACAACAAACTAATCAATCATTTTCTAATTGGGAAGTCTTTTCTGTCAACATGTCGAGTTTCTCACTAATCCATACGCAGCTTTTAATATGAGTTAGTAAATTATGCAAGAGATCTAATTATACCTATTTGTCAAAAGACAAGATGGGTGAACCATGGACTTAAATAGCAAGAAATGAACATTTGATTTTAATTTATTTGCTCCCAACATCAAGAACAAAAAGAAAAATCCAATTACAGGTTATATCTGCAAAAACTAATAAATGCCACTTTTCAATAATTCATTTTGAATACAACTTTCTTTTCTGTGTGACTTCTGTGAAATATGTCTTTGCTGTGATTTTACACATCATACCATATTCTGATAGTTGCCCAAGATAAAGCTGCCATAAAAAACAATCAGATACTCACTGCATACAAAGTAGGTATATAAGACTACATAAAATTTAAATAAGATATAGTATTTGCCCTCATAGAGTTTATAATTTAATACTATGATACATTATCTTGAGCAAAATTTGTCACTTAAAGAACTATGTCATAGTTATGTAGAGCCACTTGCAAGGAATAGTAAACAGCAGCATTCCACCAAGTGATTTAGATTAGAAAAATATTGAAAAATAAATTCTGGTGCATGTATTCTACAGAAAGAAATCCTCCAAGAGTACAGAGACCTATATACACATATACATAGAAATTGAAGTACAAAGTAAATAAAAAGTTATTTGAAAGAGGAGAGACCAACAAAAGGGAAAAATCAAAATAGATATCCTATAGGAGGTAGTTTAGTTTCAAAGAAAGCCAGAAATTTGATTTGCTGACATTTAGAAAGAGGGCATTCCAGCCATGGGGGCAGATAGAATGTTGAGTAGCACATTGCCCAGTTGGGATAAAACAGTAGAGTCCATGAATAAATAAACCTGGAAAAGTAGATTGAAGCCAGAATGTGAAGTCCATGTGACTCAGTTGTATTTCTGAACTCCTTTACTAATGTGCTAAGCACTTCACAATTATTGTCTTATTTGATCTTTATAACAATCCTGGAATTAATGTGCTATAATGTAATGTTCTATAATTATAACATTTTACAGATGAACAAGTTGAAGCAAACAAATAGTAAGTGTTTACCATGAAGTCATATTGTTAGTAAATGTCTGAAGCTGGATTAGAATTCAGGGATTTCTAATTCCAAGACTAACTTTTTGTTACTACTAGTAATAGTAATAGCAGTACTACTAGCAGTAATTGTATTACTACCATGATAACAATAACTATTATTGCACATGGAAATAGCTGTGGCAAAACATCTGCTTATGTCCTAAGCACATGTAGGAAACATTTTTTTATTCCCTGAGTTTTTTAAACATCAAATTATATAAAATTATAAGGAAGTGCTTTGTAAACTATGCAATATAAGCTATTATTTGATGATTCTGATGATAACAGGTAATGAATTTGTCAAAACTAGCCATGATCAAATCATTTCTGCTCATCCTCTGGGCTAGAATCTGAAATTCTCTCTTAAAGTTTTCTCTTTGTAGATTAAAGTTTTTGATATTCATTGAAACTGAAACATTTCCTCAAGCATATTTTTTAAATCTGTAAAAATTTATTAGTGATTTGTATTTCAATAAGTGGAAGTACATAGGGAAGTTTTGATAAATGAGTAAAAAGACAAGAATGGATGCTTATTCTGGAGTAGAAAAACCTGGGTTCAAATCCCATCTCTGGTACTTAGTACCTGTGGGACCTTGCAAAAGTCACAACCTCCCTATACCTTAGTTTCTTCCTCTTTAAAAATGAATTTTTTGGTCCATGAAGTTTTTCCCATTTCTTGATTCATGATCCTAAGAGGAAAGAGTTCACCATCTTAAGGGCAAAGAAAAGCAACTGGAGACTCTGCAGGATCATGGGAAGAAAGGAAGTAAAAGAGGGAATATAATATATCTGAATTGATTTACTATCTAACTAAAGACAAGAAAAAGTATCCAGTCTCTTTAAATGTATCTTTCTAAGTGAGTCTATTCATTTAATTCAACTAATGTAAGAATATGGGGACTGGTCTATTTGGGGACACCTATTCAAAACTAGAGAAACATTTATATACACAAACCCAGGCCTGGAGAATACCAGGTACTGGTGTAAAATGAGATTTTTTCCATCATCTGATTCAGTCTACTAGAAAGAGTGAGGATAAGAAGGTGAGCAGATTCTGAAAAACAAAACATGGAGACCTCCAGATTAGTATCACAGAAGTAACAAAGCTTGGAAACTACATGGGTGAGTGGGAAGAAAGCAGTTTGGGATCCAGACAAGAAAGGATACTTCATAGAAGTCTAGAGGAAATAGAAGCTTTTATAAGCACTAGCCAGTGATTGATTAACTAGTGATTACCACAATATGACTGAGTTGGGAAATCCTTTAAATCTTAGATTTTAATATGCTGTAACTAAAAGATAGAGAAACTAATCAGAAGTGCTTGAGAAAGGTAACACCAACTAGTCAAATCTATATTAGGAGAAATGAAACTGAAACAATAGCTCATGACTAGAGAGAAGTCACACTGAAGGGACCAAAACAGAATAAACACTGTTTAGTAAACTGAAGACCAGGATAATAAAATCTTGAAACTGACACCTCTTCTGTTTTTGTTTATATCCATGGATTTCATAATGTCATTCATCTTTACAAAAGCTTCCCCTTTAGCTTCCCCTTGCTTAACAAAATTTCTTTGATTGAAATTCAATATTCCCCGTTATCTGGCAAGATTGTAGCTTTCTAGCCTTACTTATCCTTTCCTCCATCTAATAATTATCCCCTTTTTTATTTTGTCCCTCCTAATTCTTTGTTCATTCAAGGGACACTATGTCAATCTTGTTTTACTTCTCCCCACTGATTGTTTGAATTTTTATGCATGGTTTAAAATTTAACTCATATGTTACCACCTTTATGAAGCCTTAACCCCTTAACCATATACAATACATTGCACATTTCCAATGCTTATCATTTATCATTTTGTATTACACCTGCTTATTAATATGTCATAGTTCTCTCATATAAATTTCATGCAAAGACGGGTTGGTGCTAATCTCAATTTTTTATGTCCTCTTAGGGTAAGAAAATAGAAGCTTAGTAAATATTTGTTGAAGTGAATTGGTTTTGGCTCTAGTCAGTACCTACCATAATATATCTTTTTGTAATGCTTCAAGTAAATCACTTTTTTTATCACTCTGGCATGCTGCTTGTGGGCTACTATCAAAGAGTAAAAAAAAGAGTTAAAATTTAAAAATAACAAACTTCCCACTGAATAGTTTGGGGTTCAAGATATCAAAAACTAGCAAAAGCTCAAAAACCCTCAAAAGCTAGAGAAAAGGTAACTAAGAACTATACACTCAAAAAGGATACTAGTCAAATTATTGGCTATATTTTTTGCAGGAAAAGGGGCAAAAGATTTACAAAATAGAAAAGGCTGAGCCCCAATAGAACCACAGGCATGAAAAAGGGAGACCCAGGCCCCCCAAAGATTAATTCCATCTATTTTACAATTTTGCCAGTGCTGGCCCTAAATTCCAATTCATTTTAAATTCAACTTGAATTGGTTCCCACTAGGCCTAAAAGTAAGGAGACAAGGAAGAAATATACTCTCTGCTAAGAGTTCCTAATAAACAGGAATTTTGAATAGTGTCAACGCAAGAACTGTAATCAGTTCTCATAGAAACTTAGAAATGAGATGTTGAATCTAAACTGTTTTGAAGTCAGGGCAGACTACTAAAATCATTTATCCCTCTCCCTCTCTCTTCCCCAACACACTCATGCACATATGCACACATACAAAGATACACTTCTGGAAAAGTAAGAAGAAAATAAGCATACTTCCAGGGATGAAGCCAAGAACATTTCTGGGGTGGAGCCAAGATGGCAGAGTAAAGCCAGGAAGCTACTCAAGTTCTCCCAGTTTCCCTTGAAAACCACATGAAACCAAGCCTTTGAAGACTGCCAGACAGAATGACCAACTCAAGATAGACTGGAAAAACTTCAAGAAAGGTAAGTCTCAGGGGTGAAAGAGGTGTTCAAGCCAGCTCTGAAAGAATTTGGAAAAGCCAGTGAGAGGGTCATAATCACAACAAATCAGCAACTGATACCATCAGTCTTAGTTCAGGAGAGGAGCAAACCAGTAACGCAGTCCTCAATCTCAGCTTGGAAAGCAAATTCTGAGAAACCAGACTATTTCCTGGATAGAGCAGATGAAGCTACCCCTTGGCAATAAAAGGGGCCCCATGCTCAAAGTCAATGCTCAGAGCTTCACAGGAAGCTTAGGACAGTGTCCCCTTTGCCCCAGGAGCAGAGCTCAACTATAGAAATAAAAAAAGAGGAAATATCAAAAGAAAAGGAAAAAATGAACAAGAAACAGAAAAGAACCCTGACCATAGAAAGCTACTATGGTGATGGGAAAGACCAAAACACCAACTCATATAAGTACAAAATGTTCACAGAAGAAATCTCAAAGAGTGATATAAATTGGTCTCTTTAAAAAAAAAAAAACTTTAAAAGGCAAATAAGAGAGGTAGAAGAAAAAGGAGAAAAGAAATGAGAGTTATGCAAGAGAAAATAAACAGCTTGAAAAATAAAGCCAATTCTTTAAAAAATACAATTGGTCAAATGAAAAAGAAAATCCACCAAAGAAAATAACACCTTCAAATGTAGCATTAACCAAGTGGAAAAAGAGATACAAAAGCTCACTGAAGAAAAATCACACACACTAAAAACCAGAATGGGCCAAATAGAACTAATGACTATGAGACAGCAAGAATCAGTCAAATAAACTAAAAAGAATGAAAAAATGGAGCAGCTAGGTATCACAGTGGATAGAGCACCACTTCTGAAGTCAGGAAGACCTGAGTTCAAATCTGGTCTCAGACACTTAACATTCCCTAGCTGTGAGACCCTGCGCAAGTCACTTAACCTCAATTGCCTCAGCAAAAAGCAAAAATAAATAAATAAATAAAAGAATGAAAAAATGGAAGAAATTGTAAAATATTCCATTGAAAAAACCAGCTGACCTGGAAAATAGATCCAGAAAAGACAATTTTAAAATTATTGGTCTACCTGAAGGCCATGACCATAAAAAAGAACCTGGATAGCATTCTTCAAGCGATCATCAAGGAAAACTGCTCTCATATTATGGAAACATAGTGGGGGAAAGTCATTGAAAGAATCCAGCAGTCATTTTCAGAAAGAGATTCCACAAGGAAAACCCCAAAGAGTATTGTGCTAAAACTCCAGAATTACAATCTCAAGGAAAAATACTGCAAGCTACCAACAAAAACAATTCAAATATCAAGGAGCAACATTGAGGATTATACAGGACCTGGCAGCTTCTACAATAAAGGTTTAAAGGACCTGGAATACTATATTCCAGAGGACAAAGGACCTGAGGTTACAACTAATAATGAATTACTTAGCAAGACTGAGCATCATCTTTTAGGGGAGGTGATGGATCTTCAACGAAGTAAAAAACTTTCAATCATTTCTATTGAAAAAACCAGAACTAAACAAAAAAATTAATCTTTAAACACAGGGCTCAAGAAAAGCATAGAAAAGTAAACAGAAGAATTACATATACATATGTGTGTATGTGTGTGTGTATATATACGTATTTTTTACATATATATATGCAAAAGTTTAAACTGATTACATCCCCAGATGAGAAAATGATATCTGTAACTCTTGAGAACTGTATCTGTTACTGGGGCATACAGAGGGAGACTTCATGTGGACAGAGGGTGTAGTTGTGAATGGACTCTGATATAATGATGTCAAAGAAAGAGACATTAATGGGGTAGGAAAAAAGGACTGTACTAGAAGAAGAAGAAAGTAAAGTCATAATGGAACAAATTAGAAAAAATGAAAAGGCACAAAAGACCTATTACAATCAAAGGAAAGAAGGGAGAGGGATAAACATTATCTGAAGATTGATCTCATCAGTTTTGTCTCAAAGAGGGAATAACTTAATTATTCAGTTTGTATAGAAATTTATCTAACCTTAGAAAGTAGGACTAAAAAGAAAAGAAAGGGATTGGAGAGAAGACAGGCATAAATATTAGGGGAAAAAAGGTAAGAGAAAGGGGAGGGGTGATAGAAGATAAGAGAGTTGGGTGGGATGGGTCAAAAAAAAAACTTACTAAAGACAGGGTAAAAAGAAAGAACAAAAATAAGTACCAAGGAGAAAACAAGATGGAGTAAAATACATAACTGCTAATCATAACTGTGAATATAAATGGGACGAATTCTTCCATTAAATTGAAGTGAATGATAGAGTGGATTAAAAAGCAGAATCCTAAAATATGTTGTTTACAATAAATACATTTGACACAGAAATTCACATACAGAGTAAAAGTAGAAGACTGGAACAGAATTAATTATGCTTCAGCTGATGTAAAAAAAAACAGGGGTAGCAATTCTGCTCTCAGATAAAGCAAAATAAAAATAGCTTTTTTTTTTAATAAAACTTTTTATTTGCAAAACATATGAGTGACCTTTCAACATTGACCTTTGCAAAAAAAACTTTTTTTTTCCCAAGCTTTTCCTTTCCCTCCCCCTACCCCCCACCCCTAGATGACAGGTAATCTAATACATGCTAGATAGGATAAATTATATGATAAATACAATACATGTATACATATCTATACAGTTATCTTACTGCACAAGAAACATCAGATCTAGAAAGAGAAGAAGAAAAAAAAACAACCTAAGAAGGAAAACAGAATGCATGGAAATATTCACAGAAAGCATTAAAATGCTATGTTGTGGTTCACTCTCAGTTCCCACAGGCCTCTCTCTGGATGTATATGACTATCTTCATTGCAGCACAACTGGTTTGAATCACATCATTGTTGAAGAGAACCATGTCCATCAAAATTGATCATCGTATAGTCTTGTTGCTGTGTATAATGTTCTCCTGGTTCTGCTGATTTCACTCAGCATCAGTTCATGCAAGTCTCTCCAATCCTCTCTGAAATCCTCCTGTTGGTCATTTCTTACAGAACAATAATATTCCATAACATTCATATACCATAATTTATTCAGCCATTCTCCAATTGATGGGCATCTTTTCAATTTCCAGTTTCTTGCCACTACAAAAAGGGCTGCCACAAACATTTTTGCACATGTGGGTCCCTTTCCCTCCTTAAAAATCTCTTTGGGATATAGGCCCAGTAGAAACACTGCTGGGTCAAAGGGTATGCACTGTTTGATAACTCTTTGAGCATAGCTCCAAATTGCTCTCCAGAATGGTTGGATCCGTTCACAGTTCCACCAACAATGTATCAGTGTCCCAGTTTTCCCACATCCCCTCCAACAGTTATCATTATCATTTCCTGTCATTTTAACCATTCTGACAGGTGTGTAGTGGTATCTCAGAGTTGTCTTAATTTGCATTTCTCTGATCAATAGTGACTTGGAGCACCTTTTCATATGACCGGAAATAGTTTCAATTTCTTCGTCTGAAAATTGTCTGTTCATATCTTTTGACCATTTGTCAATTGGAGAATGGCTTGAATTCTTATATATTTGAGTCAATTCTCTATATATTTTAGAAATGAGGCCTTTATCAGAACCTTTGGATGTAAAAATATTTTCCCAGTTTACTGCTACCCTTCTAATCTTGTCTGCATTCATTTTGTTTGTACAAAAACTTTTCAACTTGATATAGTCAAACTTATCTATTTTGTGATTAATGATGACCTCTAGTTCTTCTTTGGTCACAAATTCCTTCCCCCTCCACAGGTCTGAGAGGTAAACCATCCTACATTGTTCTAATTTGTTTATAATATCATTCTTTATGCCTAGATCATGAATCCATTTTGACCTTATCTTGGTATATGGTGTTAGGTGTGGGTCAATGCCTAATTTCTTCCAGACTAGTTTCCAATTATCCCAGCAGTTTTTGTCAAATAGTGAGTTTTTATCCCAAAAACTGGGGTCTTTGGGTTTATCAAATACTAGATTACAATTGTCATTCAGTATTTTGTTCTGTGAACCTAACCTATTCCACTGATCCACTACTCTATTTCTTATCCAGTACCAAATGGTTTTGGTGACCACTGCTTTATAATATAGTTTTAGATCTGGTGCAGCTAAGCCACCCTCATTTGCATTTTTTTTCATTAATTCCCTTGAAATTCTTGACCTTTTGTTTTTCCAGATGAATTTTGTCGTTATTTTTTCTAGTTCAGTTAAATAATCTCTTGGGAGTTTGATTGGTATAGCACTAAATAGATAGATTAGTTTAGGTAGTATTGCCATCTTTATTATATTTGCTCGACCTATCCAAGAGCACTTGATGTTTTTCCAATTGTTTAGATCTGACTTTATTTGTGTGGAGAGTGTTTTGTAGTTTTGCTCATTTAGATCCTGACTTTCCCTTGGCAAATATTTTATACTATCGATAGTTATTTTGAATGGAATTTCTCTTTGTATCTCTTGCTGTTGCATTTTGTTGGTGATGTATAAAAATGCTGATGATTTATGTGGATTTATTTTGTATCCTGCAACTTTGCTAAAGTTGTGGATTAATTCTAATAGTTTTTTTTAGTTGATTCTCTAGGGTTCTCTAAGTAGACCATCATATCATCTGCAAACAGTGATAATTTGGTTTCCTCATGACCTACTCTAATTCCTTTAATCTCTTTTTCTTGTCTTATTGCCAAGGCTAGCATTTCTAATACAATATTGAACAGTAATGGTGATAGTGGACAACCTTGTTTCACCCCTGATCTTATTGGGAATGGTTCCAGTTTATCACCATTACATATGATGCGAGCTGATGGTTTTAAATAGATGCTACCGACTATTTTAAGGAAAAGTCCATTAATTCCTATACTCTCTAATGTTTTTAATAGGAATGGATGTTGGATTTTATCAAATGCTTTTTCTGCATCTATTGAGATTATCATATGGTTTTTGTTAGTTTGGTTATTAATATAGTCAATTATGTTAATAGTTTTCCTAATATTGAACCATCCCTGCATTCCTGGTATAAATCCTACTTGGTCATGGTGTATTATTCTAGGAATGATTTTCTGTAATCTCTTTGCTAATATTTTATTTAAGATTTTTGCATCAATATTCATTAAGGAGATTGGTCTATAATTTTCTTTCTCTGTTTTTGTTTTACCTGGTTTAGGTATCAGTACCATGTCTGTATCATAAAAAGAGTTTGGTAGGAGTCCTTCATTTCCTATTTTTTCGAATAGTTTATATAATATTGGAGTTAACTGTTCTTTAAATGTTTGGTAGAATTCACATGTAAATCCATCTGGTCCTGGGGATTTTTTCTTAGGGAGTTGATTAATGACTTGTTCTATTTCTTTTTCTGAAATGGGACTATTTAAGTAATTTATTTCCTCTTCTGTTAATCTGGGCAATCTATATTTTTGTAGATATTCCTCCATTTCATTTAGGTTATCAAATTTATTGGCATACAGTTGGGCAAAGTAACTCCTGATTATTGCTCTAATTTCCTCTTCATTGGTGGAAAGTTCTCCCTTTTCATTTTTGAGACTAACAATTTGATTTTCCTCTTTCTTTTTTCTAATTAAATTAACTAGAGGTTTATCTATTTTGTTGGTTTTTTCATAAAACCAACTTTTAGTTTTATTTATTAATTCAATAGTTTTTTTACTTTCAATTTTACTAATCTCTCCTTTTATTTTTAGGATTTCAAGTTTGGTATTTGATTGGGGGTTTTTAATTTGTTCTTTCTCTAGCTTTTTTAGTTGCAAGCCCAATTCATTGATTTTCTCTTTTTCTATTTTATGCAAATAAGCATCTAGAGATATAAAATTTCCCCTTATTACCACTTTGGCTGTATCCCACAAATTTTGGTATGTGGTCTCATTATTGTCATTCTCTTGAATGAAATTAGTAATTGTGTCTGTAATTTGCTGTTTCACCCATTCATTCTTTAGGATAAAATTATTTAGTTTCCAATTGCTTTTTGGTCTATTTTCTCCTGGCCTTATATTGCATGTGATTTTTATTCCGTCATGATCTGAAAAAAATGCATTTATTATTTCTGCCTTCCTGCATTTGATTTTGAGGTTTTTGTGTCCTAGCACATGGTCAATTTTTGAATAAGTTCCATGGACTGCTGAGAAAAAAGTAAACTCCTTTCTGTCTCCATTTAATTTCCTCCAAAGATCTATCATACCTAACTTCTCTAACATTTTGTTTACCTCCTTAACTTCTTTCTTATTTATTTTGTGGTTTGATTTATCAAGTTCTGAGAGAGGGAGGTTGAGATCCCCCACTATTATAGTTTTGCTGTCTATTTCTTCTTGCATCTCTCTGAACCTTTCCTCTAGGAATTTCCATGCTATACCACTTGGTGCATATATGTTTAGTATTGATATTGCTTCATCATCTATGGTACCCTTTAGGAAGATATAATTTCCTTCTTTGTCTCTTTTAATGAAGTCTATCTTTGCTTTTACTTGGTCTGAGATCAGGATTGCTACCCCTGCTTTTTTTTGTTCACCTGAAGCATAATAGATTCTGCTCCAGCCTTTTACCTTCACCCTGTATGTATCTCTATGTTTTAGATGTGTTTCTTGTATACAACATATTGTTGGATTCTGGTTTTTAATCCACTCTGCTATCTGCTTCTGCTTTAAGGGAGAGTTCATTCCATTCACATTCACAGTTAAAATAACTAATTCTGTATTTCCTGTCATCTTATTTACCCTAGCTTATGCTTTTCTCTTTCTTATCCCCTTTCCCTCCTCCCTACTATTTTGCTTTTGAAAACCACTTCCCTCAAACAATCCTTCCCCTTTAGAGCCCCACCCACCCTCTTTTTCCCCCCTTTCCCTCCAGTTTCCTTATAAGTACGTCTATTATTCCCTCTGAGCCAAATCTGATGAGATGGAGATTAACCCAATTCTCATTCCCCTCCCTTTTCTCCCCTCAATCATTATAGGTTTTCTTTGCCTCTACATGTGATGTAATTTCCCTTATTTTA
>JAJPUD010001936.1:0-90685 GCA_023553655.1 Myrmecobius fasciatus | reverse complement strand
CATTTTTTCTATTTTATTTTGCAGTGATCTCATTTCGTTTCCCCATGTTTCTTCTAACTCTCTTTTAAGATTTTTTATGTAATCTTCAAAGAAAGCCTTGTGACATGGAGACCAGTTTATGTCTCTCTTTGGGGCTTTTTCTGGAGTTGCTTTACCTTTAGGGACCTCAGGATTTGAGGTCTGCTCTTCCCTCTCTCCATAAAAGTTGTCTATGGTGAGAGCTCTTTTTGGTTTTTTATTCATTTTTTTTTAAGGTGTGAGGTCTGTTTAGGGCAAAGGTGGGACAGCTGCTTTAATTTGCCCTGGGGCAGTTCTGCTGATTGAGTTATTTCAGGAACTGGGCAGTTCTGCTGATTGAATTATGTCAGGGGCTGGGCAGTTCCACTGATTGAATTATTTCTGGTGCTTATCAGACCTGTTGTTTGATTGATTGCTTTAAGGTGCTGTGTAATGGCAGCTAGTTACCATGCTCATCAGGGGTTCAGTGGTTCACAATCTATCCCCCTCAAAAGGCAGACCCTCCAAACCACCTGCCCACAATCAGGACAAATTGTTCCAAGAGGCTCGCAGAAGACTCCCAGGTGTGTGAAAAGCACAACGCTCCCACTCCTGTTCTGACTCCTGTTCCAGCTCCCTGCTCCAGCTCCCTGCCCCGGTCTCCCTGTGCTGCAGTCTGGGTTCAGTAGGCCACCCCCTGCCCCATTAAAACAGACCTGTTTTGAGGTTCTTCCAGAGTATCTTCTTCTAGAATCGTGTTGTTCTCCGGATATTGTGGATTTTTTTGCTTCAGAATCAGTCTAGAGGCTTCATATTTTGTTGGTTTGAGGGGAGGTTAGAGGAGGTTACAGAGAATCCTGTCTGATCTCCGCCACCATGGCTCCACCCCCGGAAGGAAGTCCCTAAAAATAGCTTTAATTAAAAGAGATAAGGAAAGTACATCTTGATAAAGGGTACCATATGAAATGAGGTAGTAACTATACTAAATATATATGTACCAAGTTTTAGAGCATACAAATTCCTAGAGAAGATGTTAAGCCAGTTACAGGAAGAAACAGACATCAAAACCATATTAGTGAGGGACCTCAACCTTCCCCTCTCTGAATCAGATAAACATAAACCAATCCTGTTAACTAGAAAACTTAGATATGATAGACCTCTGGAGAAAATTAAATAGGAACAGAAAGGAATACACCTTTATCTTCGCAGTATATACATAAAAAGTGACCATGTTTTAGGGCGTAAAAACCTCACAATCAAAGGCAAAAAGGCAGAAATAGTAAATGTGTCCTTTTCAAGAAATGATTCAATAAAAATTATGCTCAAAAAAGGGTCAAGAAAAGATAGACCAAAAACCAATTGAAAATTAAATAATCTAATTCTAAATAATGAAACAAATAAAAAATCACATAAACAATCTATAATTTCATCCAAGAGAATGACAATAATGAAACAACATACAAAAAACCTATGAGATACAGCCAAAGCAGTTCTTAGGGGAAAATTTATGTCTTTAAATAGATATATAAATAAAATAGAGAAAGAGGAGATCAATGAATTGGGCATGCAACTAAAAAAGCTAGCAAAAAGAACAAATTAAAAATCCCCAATTAAATACCAAGTAAATTCTGAAATAAAAGGATTAATAAAATGGAATAATTAATTCAAGTATTGATTCAGTAATTAATTACTGAACTAATTAATAAAACTAAGAGTTAGCTTTATGAAAAAATACCAACAAAATAGATAAACCTTTGGTTAATTTGATTAGAAAAAGGAAAGGAAAAAAAAAAGCAAATCACCAGTATCAAAAATGAAAAATGTGAGCTTACCACTAATGAAAAAGAAATTAAAGCAATAGTTAAAAGCTATTTTGCCCAACTATAAGTCAACAAATCTGATGATCTAACCAAAATGGATGAATATTTACAAAAATATAAATAGCCCAGATTAACAGAAAATGAAATAAATTACTTAAATTGTACATTTTAGGGGAAAAAACGAACAAGTCATTAATGAACTCTCTAAGAAAAAATTTTGAGCCAGATGAATTTACTAGTGAATTCCACCAAACATTTAAAGAACAATTAATTCCAATACCACGTGGTAAGCCACATGGGAAAATAGGTAAAGAAGGAATCTTGCCAAATTCCTTCTATGACACAAATATGGTACTGATACCTAAACCAGGAAGAGCCAAAACAGAGAAAGAAAATTACAGACCAAGCTCCTTAATTAATATTGATGCAAAAATTTTAAATAAAATATTAGCAAAGAGATTACAGCAACTTGTCAGCAGGATAACACACTATGACCAAGTGGAATTTATAACAGGAATGAAGGACTGGTTCAACATCAGAAAAACTATTACTACAATCAACCATATCAATAACAAAACCAACACAAATCATATGATAGTTTCAATAGATGCAGAAAATGCTTTTGATAAAATACAGCACCAGTCCTATTAAAAACACTAGAGAGCAGAGGGATAAAGAGAACTTTCCTTAAAATAACAAGCAGTATTTATCTAAAACCTACAGCAAGCATTACTTGTAATGGAAAGAAGCTAGATGCATTCCCATTTAGATCAGGGATGAAATGGATGCCCATTATCATCACTATTCTTCAACACTGTACTAGAAATGTTGACTTTAACAATAAGAAAAGAAAAAAAATTAAGTAATTAGAATAGCAATGAGGAAATAAAACTATTGTTCTTTGAAAATATGAAGATACTTACTGAAGCTTAGAAAACCATCCAAAAGCCCACTGAAAGCAATTCACAGCTTTAGCAAAGCTGCAGGATATAAAATAAAGCCACACAAATGATCAGTATTTTTATATATTACTGGCAAAGTCCATTAGCAAGAAATAGAAAGAGAAATTCCATTTACAATAACTGCTGACAAAATAAAATATTTGGTAATGACTCTACCTATCTACCTGTCTATCTGTGTCTACCTGTCAAGACAAACCCAGGAACCATATGAACACAATTACAAAATACTTTTCAAACAAGTAAAGTCAGATATGAACAACTGAAAAAAATATCAAATGTTCATGGATAGATTGAGTTAATGTAATAAAATAATAAAAATAACAAGTTGGCCTGAAATGATCTACTTGTTCAGTGCCAAACCAAATTGCCAAAAATAATTTTATAGAACTAAAAAATAAAATTCATCTGGAAGAAAAGATAGACAAAAATATCAAGGGAATGAATGAAAAAAAAAATACAAAGGATGGTGGCTTAGCAGTAATAGACCTAAAACTATATTATGAAGCAGCAATCACCAAAACCATTTGATACTGGCTAAGAAATAAAGTGGTATATCAGTGGAATATATTAAATACAAATAATATAATAATCAAGATGTATAGTAATCTAGGATATGATAACCTCTAAAACTCCAGCTTCTGAAATAAGAACTCACTATTTCACAAAAAATTGCTGGGAAATTTTAAAAATAATGTCAGAAACTCGGCATAGATCTACATCTCACGCCCCACACCAAAACAATGTCAAAATGGGTACATGATATGGGCACAAAAGGTGATATCATAAGCAAATTAGGCTAGCAAGGAATAATTTGCCTATAAGATCTTTGGAGAAGGAAGGAATATAAATAAATATATAAAATATAAAAAGATCAAAGAAGAACTAGAGAACATTATAAAAGGCAAAACGGACAACTTTGAAAACATTAAATTAAAAAGGTTTTGCGCACGCACACACACACACACACACACACATACACAACAGAAACAAGAACAAAAGGGAAGTACACAAAGCTGGGGGGGTGGAAATTTTATAGCCAGTATTTCTCATAAAGGTCTCATTTCTAAAATATATTTTAAAAAACTGTATCAAATTTATAAGAATACAAGTCATTCCACAATTGATAAATGGTCAAAGAGTATGAACAGACAATTTTCAGGTGACAAAATTAAAGCCATCTATAGTCATGTGAAAAAATGCTCTAAATAGCTATTGATCAGAAAAATACAAATTAAAACAACTATGAGATACCACCTCACACTTCTCATATTGGATTAGATGACAGGAAAAGATAATGATAAATGTTGGAGGGGATGTGGGAAAACTGGAACACTACTGCATTGTTTGGGGGGGGGGAAGATTGTGAAATAATCCAACCATTCTGAAGAGCAATTTGGAACCCTTTGACCCAGCAGTGTCTGTATCCTAAGGAAATTATAAAGGAGGAAAGAGGACCCATATGTGCAAAAATATTTGTAGCAATTCTTTTTGTGGTAGAAAAAATTGAAAAATGAGTAGATGCCCATAAATTGGGGAATGGCTGAACAAGCTGTGGTATGTGAAGGTAATAGAATATTATTTTTCTATTAAAAATAAAGAGCAAGCTGATTTTAGAAAGGCCTGGAAAGATTACATGAATTGATGCTGAGTCAAACAAGCAGAACCAGGAATACGTTCTACATAATAACAGGAAGAATGTGTGATGATCAATGATGAAAAACTTAGTTCTTCTCTGTGGTTCAGTAATTCAAGGCAATCCTAACAGACTTTGAATAGAAAATGCTATCTACATCCAGAAAAAAAAAAACTTTGAAGATTGAATGTAAATCAACACATGATATATTCACTTCTTTTTTCTGTTTTTTTTTCTCTAGTGGTTTTTCTCTTTTGTTTAGATTTTTTTCTCCCAACTTGATTCATAAAGCAATAGGAATTGAAAATTATTAATTTTTAGAAAAAGAAAAATAGGCACAGTAATATTATTGGTGATACTGTGAATTATTCTAATAAATCTGAATTTTAAAAATGTAATCATGTTTAAAAAAGAAGAAAATAACAATAGTAACTTTTTAATTTAAATGATCAAGTAACACAATTCACTGTCCTGAAATATTCTGATGACATGAACAGAAGTGATTTTGGTATTAGAATGAGGCAATTATGAGAGAGTTAAATGTTTCATTGGTTTTGCTGATTTAGGGAGCAACACACTTAAAGGCCCACATGAAAGCAGCCTTGCACACAGTTTCTCTTCAAATTGATCTGCTAGTTCATTCATGCCAAATCTCAAGAGAAATATTTTGGCTTGGACTTTAGAATATTGTGAGATGAATGACCAGCAGATATCTAAAAAAAGGTTACTCTCACAAGAATAATATTCACAATTGTTATTTACATTATAAATCCCTTCTCTTCCTGAAGGACCAGATATTCCAGGTTCAGTCACTAAATTACCCTGAGCCATCATTTTCCATATGTTCAGATAATAAATGCAAATGTTATTTTACCTGCCTCACTGGGGTGATGTGTGAACTAATTAATGAATGTTCACAGAGAGCTTGGGAAGAGGTAACGACACTGTATAAATGTTACAGATTATTGAATCATGAAGCCTAAATACATAATAAACGCTAGGATAGGTTAACTGGAAATATAACAAAAACTTTCAGGAAAAATAGGAACCAATTAAAAGGAATACCAAAAAGAAGTACCTCCTTGTTGCCTGGCAAAGTGTGTTCATTGTTATTCCTTTTGCAGAAAAGATAAAAATAAATTGGTACTAGGACTAGGGGTCAATCAGGAGAAATTATATGCCCTGATTTTCAAAACACTGTAAGATTTAAACCATCTAACAAAGATAACTCAAGTAACAGTGTACATTGCCCCAGGATATATTACATAATTGCTATGTAACTATGTAACATAAACTAGGCAACATAGAAAGATATGGTTAACAGAGTAATGGCGGGCCCACTTATAATAGCTTATACCAGAACACAGAACCCTAGAATGGCATTTACTGCAGGGATCCCTTTAGACAGATATGAGATCTAGCCCAACCTATGTCTTCAAAGATTTCTACCTTGATAAGTAGTATGAAGAAGGACTTGTCTAGAAACTCAGTCTTTTACTTTTTTATCTCCAAGAAATATATGTAGGTTGATAGTTTCTGGATATGAGCCCAAATTTATCTACTACATATCAAATATTTGCAATCTAGTAGTAACATTTTGTAGTATAAAGAATCAGATTAAAAGCCATTTTCCCTCTTGATTGCTCCAAAGGAAAGAGTGCCAATTAGCTTTCTCTCAACCAGTTTGGCTCCTCCAATCCCTATACTTCCTACTCCACTTTATTCCCCTCAAAAAAAAATCATGTATAGAGAACAAATATATTTATCCAAGCAAGCTACAAAATAGAAATTAAGAATGGTTTACTGAAGAGAATACACTAGAGTAAATGGCTTGTTATCTTAAGAAAATGATACAAAATTCAGCTCAACCAAAGAAAGATGATACCACAAAAGAATTCCCATTTTAGCACTTTCTGGATATGCAGGTACTTGCAATCAAGGGACATGTTGGCAAGGGGAAAGCAGTTTTTTTTCATATTTCACCATTTCTTTGGTGCTCCAAAGAGGTCTCCCATCCATCATTCAAAGTCTGTGCTTTGCTTCTCATCTTTTTATCTCTCTGATTCTCTTTAGCATGAAGGGCTTGGAGGTTTATTGCTAATCAGCAATTATATCTCTCTATAAATATGCATCATAAGTGGGCTATTCTTCAGGGGATTGGTCTAATGTCACCTGTAGTAGGGGTATTGCAACAATAAAAGCTAAATTACAGGGGAAAACTGAGCTATATTATCTGGGACCTTTCTCATGTATTATTTAATTTCTTTGCAGAAGGCATCAATGAGACTACCTTAAATGTAAGAATTCATTCATTCAACATTTATCTAGCACTTATATATGTGATGTAACTTGCTAAATACTGGGAAAAAGTCACCTCATCTTTAGATCCTGAATGATTTATGGTAGTCAAAAAAGACAATTGTCTCTGGCACTTGACATTTTTACATGTAATTAAGAAGTGCATTGATTAGAACATTTTACTTTATATGTTGTTTGCTAGCTTGTTATTTTTTTCTTTAGCATAAAACAAAGTACATCCTTAAAGATGGTATCTCCTATATGTCAAAATTAAATAAAATTCTAAGGCATCAACAACTATGGAAATAACTGTCTGACATTAAGGATTTTCTCAAAGGAAATAAATTTGATTTGATCGAAGCTATATGGGCAAGCATCTCCCCCAGCTTCAAGTTAAAAAGTTTTGAGGTGTACTGTTATCATTAGTGTCAGGTATGGTGGGAGAAAACAACTCCTCAATATAAAATAGAAGAAAGTTTATCCATAGACTGTGTATTTGCTGTTGTTCAATTGTTTTCATTATGTCTGACTTTCTTGACCCCATTTAGGGTTTTCTTGGCAGAGATACAAGGAGTGGCTTGCCATTTTCTTCTCCCACCCTGATTTTACAGATCAGGAATTGGAGTAGGGTTAAATAACTTGGCCAGGATCACATAGTGACAAACCCTGTCTAAGTCTTGATTTGGATTAGAAAGATGAATCTTCCTGATTCCCAATCCAGTACTCTAACAAATGCGCCACCTAACCACCCAGATAGTGGAGGCAAGAGGTGAGGGGAGATATAATATATTAAAATAACATTGGTACAAATAAAGAGATAGTACAAATATTTGGGAAAATTAGATTATGTTTAAGAGAATCAGTATTTGTTAAAACTAAGGTCATATAACCCCATAAGTAGGTAGGGATTTGGTGACAATAGAAACACTGTCATTTGTGGGATTCTGGATCTTAACATTTCCTTCCCCACATATACTATAATTAGAAAGCCATCATGGAAAAACTAATCTGTTTCAGTATTACATGATATGTGTGAATGAAATGTTTTAGAATTCCTTTTGGTCTCTGAACAGATAAAAAGTGCAATTTGGGAGCTTAGAATATGGAGCATAAGTGAGAGCAGTATGACTATAAGTGAAACATTGCTAACAATACCTTTACAAAGCAATAAAGTTTCTTTTTACCTCAAGTGAAACACAAAACAGAGACCATAGTCACCACTGTCATAGAAGAGGATAGCCTGCACTGAATCAAAGGTAGATGATTTCATTTTAAATTTCCAAATATTCTATTGTGTTAAATCCAAAGTGACTGACATTTGGAATAGGACAAAGTTCTGTTGGTGAAGTAATAGTAACAAAAACAACAACAAAAAAGATAATTTTTAAAATCCCACCTGAAAATACATAATGGATGAAAAATTCATTGTCCATATGATGATATGCCAGTCAGTTAGCTAGAATTTACTGGCTACTGTAGGCCAATCATTGTGCTTACCTCTGGGGAGTTGTTTTTTTTTTTTTTAAAGCAAAAAAAAATTAGTCCTAGTCCTTGGACATGGGACACAATCTGATGGAGAAAACATGCACCTTGTTATGTAAAAATAAGATCAGTGCAAGAAAAATAGGTGATAATCTTATAAGGAAAACACTAAAATTAAGGAGACCTGGGAAATTCTTCTTGTGTAAAGTGTGACTTCAGCTGAAGCAAGAAAGAAGACAGGGAAATCAGGAAACAAAAAGAGGAAGAGAATTCCAGAGCTAGGGACAGCCAAAGAAATTGCACTGAGTTAACAGAAAGAGCATCTTGTGTGAATGACAACAAAGAGACTAATATCAAATCCCAAAATATGGAGAGGAAAATAATGTGTAATAAGACTGGAAAAATAGAAAGGTGCCAGATTATGAAACTCTGTTTTTAAAAAAAATATATAGAGAACTTTATATTTGATCCTAGAATAAATGGAATTTATTGAAGGAGAGTAGGAAGAAGTGATATGATCAGACCTGTGTTTTGGAAAAGATAGCTGATTATCAATTTAAGTGGAGAAAGACTTGAGGTAAGAATACTAATTCAAAAAAATATTAAAATAGTTCACATATGAGATGATGAGGACCTACATCAGAGTTAAGACAGTTTCAGAGGAAAGAAATAGGCATATGCAAGGGATGTTATAAAAAGATAGAAATGACAGGATTGACAGAACTTAACAACTGATTGAATACAGGGAATAAGAGAGAGGATGCAAGAATGATGGTAGGTTGTAAGGTTGGGTAACTGGGAGGATGGCAGTATCTTTGACAATAAGATGGAAGTTTAGAATAAAGGAGAATATTAAGGAATAGATAATTTTAGATGTCTAAAATTCCTTAATACTCTCCAGTGTTAGATATCCAATAGTTGAAAATGAAACTAGAACTCTGGAGAGATATTAGTGAGAGACAAGTAGATCTGAGATTCATCTGCATGGAGATAATAATCAAAATCCTTATAGGTGATGAGCTTATCTAGTAAAATATATTTAGGAAGAAAAGAAGAGCTCCCAGGGCAAAACTTTGAGGGACACATAGCAGATATAACATGGATAATGACGCAACTAATAAGACAAAGAGGCAGTGAGGTAGAAGAAACAAAAGAGGGAAATGTCACAAAAACCTCGAGAGAGAGGAGATTATCATTGAAAAGATGATGATCAAAAGTGTCAAGAGCTGCAGAGAGGTCAAGAAAGTAAAGGAATGAGAAAGGGTCATTAGAATTGTCGATTAAAAGATAATACCTTTGGAGAGAGCAGTTTCAATTGAATGATGAAAATGGAAGCCAGATTGTGAAAAGTTAAAAAGAAAGTGAGAAAAAAGGGAAGTGTATAGCCTTCTTAAGTAGTTTAGCCAAAAGAGAAAGGAGAAATAAAGGATGATGTGAATAGAAATAGATGGATCAAGTGAAAAATTTTTTACAATATAAGACATACAGGTATGCTTGCAGGCAGTAGGGAAGTAGTCAGTTGATAGGAATTATTTTATTTTAAGACTGAAACTGGAATTCATGTGTGATTTGCAAGTGTATATACATAGATATGTAATATATACACATGTATACATATATTTTAAATGTATATAAATGTTATAAAAGTTACATTGATTTATTTTTAGCAGTCTTTCATTTAAGTGATTCTCTAAGTCCCCCCAGACATTATTCTCCTGCATGGAGACCACAGGTAATTTTTAAATGTGCCATTCAAAGAGGCTATGTATTGCATATTCTTATCAGCCTTCTAATGAAAGCACATCAATAATGATATCACTCTGTAAGTACTTTGGTGGGGCATTAAAACTTGAGAATATCATCATCTCATGCCTCACCAGAATAGCTATTGCCCCACTTTTACTTGAAGTCTTTCTAACTTGGTAGGAACTATCAAATCTTATATTCTGAGGACACAGTTCATAAGAATCCAGTACCATCTTCAAAACATTGAGGCATTAGAAGAGAATTTTAGAAGAGGGATAATGTATAACTCTATATAAACACGCAGTAATGAGAAGCTTCCATGGACTATTCTCAAAGAACCTTATAACTAGAATGAAAATAACATTTCAAAATATTGCCCAAAATCATAAATAATAAGAACAAAGTCCATTAAAACATCCTTTAGATTTTACCTTATATCTAATAAATTGGTAAAGTGAAAAATGGTGGGAATCATTATTCTCTAATGGGGTTGTAGACAGAAGTGTCTACTAATACACTGTTGATGAAGTTTGGATTGAGTTTTGATCATTCTGGGAAACAATTAATTAAGTTAAGAAAGCTACTAAAATGTCCATACTCTTTGACTGACAGAACCCTCTGCTGGGCATATACTCCAAGTATTTCAAAGATGGCGGAAAAGGAAAGTACCATATATCTCAAATTATTTATAGTAATACTTTTTTAGTAGCAAAAGTTAGGAACAAAGGAGATATCCATGAATTGGGGAAAGTCTAAACAAATCATGATATATGAATGCAATGAAATATTACTTTTCTATAAGAAACCATAAATGTGAAGAATACAGAGAAGCATGGAAAGATTTATAGAATTAATGCAATGTAAAATAAGATGAAAGAGGAAAACAATAAAATTAATAATTAAAAGAATATAATCAGAAAAAATAAAATAAAAATGGAATATATCATTATATACTTGAAATGACCAAACTTGAACTTGAAGAATACATGCATCTACTTTGACTTTTCTTTCTTCCTCCTGAGGAGATATAGATTTATGTTGATCTAACCTGAGGTTTTCATTTGATTGCCTTTATGGTTAAATGGCAGTTATATGCCTGATGCCTTCTGAAAGCTTGACATGCAACAGTTGACCATGGAAGTGAGCAAAACTAACTGAAATACATGAGAATTGAAACTGTAATTTTAATGCTTTAACCAGTTGCATACTAGAAGCATCTAGAGATGCTAAGATGAAACAAAACATTTTGGAACTAGAAGAGACCTTAAACAATATAATCCTCTGATTTTTGTAGATGACAGTTCTAAGGCTCCAAATGCGAAATGATCTATGCAAGCTTATATGGCTAGTAAAAATTAAAAACAAGACATACCTAGGTCTTTTCAATACCTGTCCAAGATTTGTCTCAGATGTCTTAATATTTTATATCTGAGACTTCAAATATTAAAATAAAAAATTTGAAATTAGATTTTTTTCCCTGAAATTATTATGGGACAGCAATTCTTCTAATCTCTAATGAGGGTGCACACCTGAATAAAAACTAGGTGGGAGAATCACACTAGAATACACATTTCACACATTGGAATGAATCCATAGATATGAGACAGTTTTGTTCAACAGCTAAAACAACGTTTTTAATGTGTAAATCCTAAAAGGAAATTAAAACTGGCAGCTACTTGATGTTTAAAAAAAAAAAAAAAAGCTCCTGTTCAGCAGTCATTAAGATCTGGAACTGCAGTAATTCCCTCTAATAAAAAATAATTTATGATTTTCTTGTAGCAGAGAAAATTATGGTGCACCTGAGCCTCTGATTTAAAAAAAAATGTGTTTCCAGCTCTTTTTTTAACTGCATCCTTATTTCAGCTTTACAGTTCTTCATTCAAAGCAAACTATAACAGTAAACCCTCCTTTTATTAGAAGTCAGAAGCCACAGAAGAAAGAAAGCCACCCTATATTTCAGGGATAAAGAAAGTGAGTCAAGAAGAGAATACTAGAAAACCCCTCTCAAAAGCATAATTTGGTTTTCAGCCTACAAATATAAATACGTAACTGATTCAGCAGAAGCCAATATTGTAAACTCTTCCTTATTAATAAGACTAATTACAACATATAGGATGCTTGCAGGAAAAAAAAAAGTTCTGTTTGTAAAGTCTGTCTTCTTGGAATGATGGCAATTGAGATTCCATCAATCCTCCAAAACACACAATAAACTAAATATGCAATTCTATCTGCTTCCATTTACCAATGACATTTAGGTGATTTTTTTAAATTCATACTAGTCTTCATCAATTCAGGTACTATATGCAACATCTCAAACGGCCCTTTTCTTTATTCAGAATCTCTTTTTTCATTCACAGAACTGTAGTAAATAGATCTCTGAGGGGTGAAAATTACTCTTTCAACAATAGAACTATTTCAACACTTTATCAAAAGATATTCCTTTTGCTCTTTCATTCCTTTGGCCAGAGTTGTCAGTTTATGCTCTGAAAGTTATGTTATATATTTTCTTTGTCCAACTGGATGTGGCAATTGAGAGAGGGTTGTTTGTGTTGTTGATTTCAACTTTCCTATTTCCAACAATCATCACCCCATGTTTATAAAAAAAACTAACTTCTTATTCCTGTATTTGAATTCATATTCTTCTTTATAGAAGGGGTATTTATAATTATCCCACATTCATATTTTCCCCTGGTAAGGAAATGATATAATAGAATTGAATAGACATACTAGATTCTAAATCTGCTTGACCTCCCATTTTTCTGTACAACTTTTAGAAAGTTCCTTAAATTCTATAGTGAGGGGGCAGCTAGGTGGCGCAGTGGATAGAGCACCAGCCCTGAAGTCAGGAGGACCTGAGTTCAAATATGGTCTCAGACACTTAACATTCCCTAGCTGTGTGACCCTAGGCAAGTCACTTAACCTCAATTGCCTCAGCAAAAAAAAAAAAAAAAAAAAAAAAAAAAATTCTATAGTGAGGACTTGGGTTGATTATAATTTTTCAATTCACAATTTACAATTAAATAAACTGACATCCACTACCTTTAAGTATGTAACAAACAATTCTGAAAGGTTATAGAGGGTACATCTCAAATTTGTCTCTTATTGCCATATCTTGACCTCCAATATCTGGAGGCATTTCCACCAAAAATAAAATCAAATATTACTTTGTCATCTATTTGGGAAATTATCTGTTAACATTCTAAATTCTTTAGACCCATTGATCTCAAGTTTGGGGAAAATGAAAAGTACTTTCTCAAAAAGTTTGGAAACATTGATCAAAACTACTGGAGGATCGAATTTAGAGGCTTCACTGATTATTTCTTATTAGAGGGAATAGCTGCTACAAAATCTTTGGGTTATTCATACTCTTTGGAAAAAAAACTATTTAGAAAATCAACTATCAGAAAGAACAAACAAATAAAAACTCATCATTATTGCCTCATGCTTGCCATTTTCCTGGATCTATCAATATGGATACTCCCTCCAAAGATGTAGAATGCAACTTATTTATGGATTTTCATTCTGGACAGCTTTTGTCCATGTCTTCCCATAAATTCTTTTCATAAAGGGTCCAACTAACATTATGTATTGTACATATTTTCAGAATCATGAAGGAGTCAGAGAGTCCCTTGTCATTTTAAAATAACAATGAATTACCAGATAAATAATTTTTTTAAACCAGCATTACAAGAAAAGGAGAAAGTACATGAAGTACTTCCTTCAAAAGACTGTTACAAAATCACTACTTCTAAATGTACCAACCTTTCCCTCATAGACCACTCAATATATGGGCAGGATTGTAGCATTGTCTGGAATTATTTGTGAAAGTTTTTAACAAGAAATGTTTCACCTAGACCTCTAGATTCTTTAATATATTGAGGCTCATAGTTTTTTAGCAGCTCCCAAGATCCAGAAACCAAGAATATGCACCAAGTAAAATGCTGTACTGTACAGTTCAGAAGAGAAGAGATTTATAGTAAGCTGAATGATTGAAAAATGGAATCCTCTCAGATTCTCCCTTTGGTAATAATACAATTGGACACCATCAAACATTTCATGAATGCAGGCTATAAAATTCATTAAGCCCTACAGAATGAACAAATAAAAATGGGTGTGCATGGGTGGAGAAAACTAGCATCAGCATCAGATGTATCTTGTACATAAGGAAAAAAGTGTCCAGTAAGAATGTTAATTATAAGTTGAATGCCATATACATACATACACACTGAAAATTTTAAAGACTGGGAAGATGAAGAGGAAAAATGAACAAGAAAGTTATGAGAAGATGATACATTGAATAACAATTAGAGTGTCACAGAGTTTAAAATTCCTTAGGAAATGAAAAGCTTACAATATATTCTGCATGTCCTTCAGAAATTACTTAGAAAAGGCTATAAAAACCTACAGAATGACTGAGAAAAGCAATAAAAGAATTAAAAGAAAGTTGTGAATTGATATGGAAGTTAGAATTGCCAAGAATAGATCAAAAAAGCAAATTGGAGCAAAAGAGAATTTAAGACAAACAACATAGTAAGATTCCTACTATCATTCCTCCTCCCTGCCAAAAAAAAAAAGTATTATGGGTTTGCAATACAAAAAGGAACAGAGATAGAAAAAATATATATATAAGAAGAAAACAAGATGAGAAAAAAACAATATTTCTCAAATTCAGGGAATCAAAGCTTGAATTTAGCATTATAGAACCATGGGTCTAGACATGGAAGGGAATTCAGAAGCCATTAAGTCCAACTTTTTTTATTTTAAATATGATGATTCTGAGACTCTGGTAAGTTATACTAATTGAAAACCATTATACAATCCCATATATAGAAAGACATTTATGATCCTATACACATACACACACACACACATGCACGCACACATAATAAATAATGTCTACCCCTGTGAGAATGTGCCAAAATGCCCCCAGAAAATTTTTTACTCTTCCATGCTCTATCCCTATTTTCCTAAGGCAAGATAAAAGTAAAAACGAAATGAAACAAAACAAACAAAATGCTTTCCTCTCTCCTTTCCAATCCTGACCAGAAAATAGTGAATCTTTACAATGCTCAAAGTCACTCAGATATTAATTTTCGAGAGATAGGCATGATTCGTGAAATAAAGTAAAGGCTTTTGTTCTTCAGAAAAACACAAGACAGTAAAAATTTGGAATGGCTTCAAGAAATCACAAAGCAACATTAAAAATAAAAGTATAAATGAAATGACTACAGATCATTGACAGAAATTCTATTTTTAATTCATCAAGAAATGTTGTGTGCTAACTTTAGAAGTACAGTGTCAAAAAGTAATAATAATTCAGGCTGACTTTCACATACCAGTGCTACTAAGTCTAAACCATTTAGGACTACTACTTTATAGTAAACCAAGGGAAAATAGTAATATAATATGTCCCCAAAGCGAAGAAAACTAAATTCTCAAAATAACATCTTACAAAGGTAAACTAAATTACCAGTAAAGAAAAACTCCCAGGAAAAGAAAGGAATTCAAGACAGTCCTGTTTGCTTGTTTCTTCTCTGTTTCTCATTTTCTCTCTCTTTTCCTCTCTCTCTCTCTCTCTCTCTCTGTGTTTCTATGTCTCTGTCTCTGTGTGTCTCCCTGTGTCTCTGTCTCTGTCTCTGTGTGTCTCCCTGTGTCTCTGTCTTTCTGTCACATATACGCATCATCCCTGTTTTACAATTTATATTCTTAGTTTCCTGGAGTTCTAAACAATTAAATATTTGTACCATTATGTACCACTCACTTTGCAATGTGGTAGGGGTAACAATGAAGAGTTCAAAATGTTTTTCTCTAATACACCATTAGGTACCCTGCCTGATTAGTACCAGTTCAACAATTATTATCAATTAGCATTTTGAAAAGAGGTATTTACTTCTCAAAAGCAGCAAGAACAAAAAATATAAATATTCTCTCTTCTATTACTGTCTGAGAGATATACTCTCCATTTAGTTTGTTCACCTTGGTTTCTAGAAAGAGTGAGCTCAAACTTAGCATAGTTTCTATATGTCATTCTTTCCAGCAATTTTACATTCAAAATCTTATTTTCAGAGATTGAAAAAAAAGAGAACATAAGAGTGCGAAATATCAATCAATAAATAACAATTAACTAATCAGTCAACAAGCATTCACTTAGTGTGGAATAAGTGCCAAGCAATCATTGTGCTTTTAGACACTGAAGATAAAAACAGCAAAAGCCCAGTATCTCCTCTGATGGGTAGGCTTGGAGAGGGGGGAGAATAACAGGGAAGGTAGGCTCAAAAGATAGATTTATACCCAAGGAAGTTCATGTTAATAAATTAGAAAAAGTGGTATTGGGCCCCATGTGTACAATGAACTATATCAAATCTTTACAACTTCTTTGCTATTTCTATATTTGCTAATATAATTCTTCAAAAGATTCTGAAGAAGAAAAAGAAGAGGAGGAAGAGAAAGAGGAAGAAGAGGAAAGATATGAGAAAGGCATGCAATTGCACTAATATATGGGCTGATAGAAGCAGCAAAGTTTAGTATTCCTTAAAAGACCACATTTTATGATGATCATAAAAAGAATAAAAAAGAACATATGGACTTGAAGTGCAAAATTAAAATAGGTATTAGAGGATCCCAGAAGAGATCATATTCTAGAGAATCCTAGAAGAAAAAATGAAAGTCAACATGAAGTACTTCTTTCAAGACTATTACAAAGTCACATTAAGCTAAGGTCTTTAATGACAGATCTCAGTTTGACTAAGGCAACTAAGAACAAACAAGAAGATCACATTAAAGATCACTGTTATAAGAAAAAGTTGATTTAAGTGATAAAAGTTGCTATAAATAAATGTCAGACAAATTAAGAGAACAAATGAAGAGGAACAGGAAAAATCTGTGGTCATTTCATCTTGCCTTGTAAGGTAAAAGAGAGCAAGATTAGATATATAAATTATGCATATGAAAGAAAATAGCAATAAAAATAGTAACCTAAAGGAGTTTGAATTTGGTCAAGTAAAGGAAGAAAAAAGTATCATAGCATAATACTTTAAGGACTGGCATCTTAAAGTAAGGGTAACCCGATACACATACTGGCTAAATGAGTCTGGATATACTTGACAATTAAGACTAGAAGTTGCAGAATATTGCTGATCTTGTCTCTTAAAGGAAGAGACAGAAACTTTCTAAACAAACAAACAAGTGGTAGAGGAAAGAAGGAATGAAGAGAAGACTGGGATTGAATTAGCAGAACCAAACAAAAGACAAAAATTTACTGACTTCAAAAAAGACAAAAATAACATAAAATAAATCAATTGAAAAAATATAAGCTTAATAATCATAAACCTAAACATAAGTAGGTTAAACTCCTCCAATAAAATTAAAGAGAATGAAAGAATGGTTAATACAATAAAACCCAATAATTTATGACATTAAAATATTTAGACACGCATATAGAATAGATATAAGCAAAGTCTTCAAATACAGAAAGAAGCAGTTTCAATCATGATTTCTAAAAAGACACAATAAAAATGATAAAGCCAAGAGATATAAATAGAAAAATGCATTATGTATAAACATGCATTAAGAAAAAAAGACATATGTTTAAAATCATAAAATTGTTATGTAAAGATTCTTCTTCAATATGATCAAATCCAAAACTGAATATTATTTGTAAAATATAATGAAAGAATCATGCAATTTTAGAATCAGAGAGATGATCTTCTTATACAATCTATACCTGAAAAAGATTGACTATTCCAATAAACAAAGCAAATGATTATTGAACCTTTATATAAAGACCACCTGTGAAATAGAACCCACCTTTCCCCCCATCTATGATTTGACACATTACCACAATTACTACATAGGAATAATAAAAGGGAAATAAATTACAAATATGCACATTGCAAAGAGAATATAAAACTGTCTTCATTTTCAGATGATATCTTTATTTTAAAGATTACCAAAGAGAATTACCAAAGAAATTAAAATAATACTTTCTATAAAGTAAAAAGATACAAATCAGGAAAAATTATTAGCATTTTTAAAATGTATCATGAACAGAAATGGAGAAAACAAAAGAAGAATTTTCTTCAAAAAAAAATCTTTAAAATCCAAAAATATTTGTAACACCTTGAAACTTAAAGACATCTAGTAAAGAAAGTCTTAAATAATTGGAGAACTATTAATTGTTCTTGAACTAAATATTTCCCATGTATATAGAAGATAGAAGACCACATTGTCTTTAGGAATTGTACAATGCTGTCTTTAAAGAAAAGTTATTTATTTTTCCTTTTTTATTTTTATGCCACGGTAATTTGATAATTAACCTCCACATCTCTCTTTAACAGAAAACAACAAAGAAAAAATGGTTAAGAAATAAATTTATTATAGCTGCTGTATCTGAAAAGAGTAGGGAAGTTTATTTTGCTACTGTTCCTTTGTAACCAATATTGGCTATTTCTTTTCATCTGAATTGTAATGTCTCTTAGTGTTCTTTCCATTTGTATTATTGTAGTTATTGCATATATTGATCTCCTTATTGGACAGTTTTTAAAACAATGTTTTGTGCTACTAAAGCCAATATTTATGTTAAAAAAAAAAAACTAAAGCTGAAGGTCAGTTTGAGTCAGAATTTGCAGGATCTTAAAAGTCAAAACAAGGATTTTGCATTTGATCCTAGAGATAATAGTTCACTGAGTAGGAGAGAGAAATGGTCAGAACTGAACTTTAGGAATAGGAGTTTGGCAGCTATGTGTACTATGAATCAAAGATAAGGCAGAGACACCATTTACAAAGTTTATTCAATAGTACAATTAAGAAGTAATCAAAGTTTGAACTACAGGCAATCCATGGGTAGAGAGTGCACAAATGATAAGAATTACCATAGAGGCAGAATTAACAAATTAAACAAATTTAAATTTAACTAATTTAACTAATTTAATTTAAAATTAAATAAACAAATTTAAAACAAAATTAACAAATAAATAAATGCTTAGGGTTGAGGAGTGTAAGGAGTCCTAAATAAATCTGTGATTATGAATATTCTCTTGACATAAATAGGAAAATTTGAAAGAGAAATGGGTTTAGGGGAAAAGATAAGTTCATTTTCGCTCTTTAACTTGCCTATGTAACATATAGCCCAAAATACTTAGGAGACTCTTGGTGATGTAAGGTCAGACAAAGTTCAGGAGATACCTTAGAACTTGAGATAGATAGATAGATACACAGAAATATAACTGATTGATAAATAAATAATAGTTACATAGAAATATAGATGATAGATGGACAGATAGATAGATGAATGCATACATATGTATAGATAGATATTTTACCAAGAAAACACCAAATGAGGTAACAAAGAGACAGATATAACAGAATGAAACATTTGTGGATGATAGGAGATAATTATTATTTTATGGACAACATGAATTGAAGGAATTCTTAATTCTCTTCCTCTTTGTTCATCCTCAACTCTCTCTTTTGTAGTCATTTTCCTATATTACTTCTTTTATCCTGACAAGTTTATAAAGCAACAGCAACTTATCTTTTATAAGTAATATTAGTGATTACCATTTATGAGTCTGTTTCTCTGGCTGAAAATGGCCACATGTAAATATCAACTCCACTTAGGTTGACAAAATATTTCTTGTGACCATCTGAGCGTACTTCACTGAAGGAGACAAAATAATTCTTTTGCATTTTGATTAAAGGTATTATTTCACCAAACAGTAAAGCCTAAAAGATAAACATTTCTGTTTCTATAAAATTAATTACCTTAAATTACTTGAGCAAGGGAGGAGTGGTTGGGAGGAAGCAAAGCCAAGGCTAAATGTTAAGAATTTGAGAAAAGTCAATTATCAGGCTATCCAGTAAAAAGCCTCCAAAATCAATAATCTCTCAGCCTTACTTTCATAGCTACATTAGAAGTATCATTTTATATTTTATATATACAAAGCTAATAGGAAACTGGTATATACTAATCTTTTAAACCTATTACAAACATTTTTATGCATCATAATCCTAAATTAGCGAACATGTATTTTTAGGTTTTCCCAACAACAGCATTTTGTTAAGGAGCCCCTGTTATACACTAGAATTATTCATTTTGTAAATGCTTCCTAGGGATTGCACTGTACATGGTTCAAATAAGCAGACCAGAATTGTGTAGTTATGTTCCAAGGCTAGTAAAAAGAAAATACTCCCAGAAGCAGTGTAATGAATTCAGAATCTAGAGAACTGAATTTGAATCTTAACTCTATACCATGTGTATAGAGTTACACCAATGTGTGACTATGGAGCTTCTTAAAACTCAGTATCCCCATCTTTAAAATTCAAGTAACATTTGAATGCAGGGCCAGCCTGAGAGTCAGGAAATCCCGGGTTCAAATCTTGCTTTTGACCCATAGCTATATAACTATAGATAAATTGTTTAAATTCTCAGTATCCCAGACAAATTTCTAAGACTATACTAATAGCTGCATTGCAGGTATGCATGAGAAAAGTTTTCAGGGGCAGCTAGGTGGTGCAGTGGATAGAGCACCAGCCCTGAAGTCAGGAGGACCTGAGTTCAAATCTGGTCTCAGACACTTAACATTCCCTAGCTGTGTGACCCTGGGCAAGTCAGTTAACCTCAATTGCCTCAGCCAAAAGCAAAAGCAAAAAAAAAAAAAGGAGAAGAGTTTTCACAAGAAGATTACTACTCAGTTCATAAGCATTTATTGATAATTTATGTTATTATTGAACATTATGCTAAGTGCTGACACAATGTCTAAACCCTTCACAAAACAAACAAAACAAAACAAAAACCACACACACACTTTCATTTCCTACCTCAGAGAAGTGGTATTGTAAATACAAAAAAGTGCTTTGTGAATTGGCAAGAGTGTTGCACAAATTTAAGAGAATCCCATTGTTTCTCTCCTTCTAAATTAGCATGGACTATAGGTATAATATGGATGCAATCATCTATGTCTTACTCCCCATTGAGTTGGGTTTTTGTTTTGTCCTTTATTTTATTTTTCTTAGAATTAATCTTCCTTCTTTTTAATGGTTTAAATAAATAGATACATCATCAAGCAGTCAAACTTGATTGTGATTAGGCATGAATGGGACTTTTTTGCAGGCTTTCTGAGCACTATAGATAATTTATAGAGAATTTATAGAAAGACATAGGCAAGTATTACATAGAATGAGAAGAATGGACATCTGTACCAATAGATGTTCTCATAATTATGAAATTCAAGATTCATTGAAGTAGTTTTCCTCTTATGCTTATTGCCACACTATTGGATTTTCACAAATTGAGAGAATCCATTTAATAAATCAAATTTTATAGTGTTTCACAGTTAACAAAACTATTCACAATAACTCTAGGAGAAAAATAATAGAAGTGTCACATTTCCATTTTACAGATAAGTACATTGAGGCTTTGAGATGGTAAATGACTAGTATTTAGTAATACAGTTAGCAAGTATCAAAACTAGAAATCATCTCAACTTCTCTTTTTCTAAATATGGAGTTTTTTCTAGTCTAGTATTAATGGCCCCAACTGAAGTTTCTTGAGGGATCAATTTCCTCGTCTTTCTCAGTTAAAATATTGGCAGAGAGCTTCTTATAAGAGTAATTACCAGTTAAAGAATGGTAGTATTTAGGAGAAAAAAGTTTGGCCAATTTGTCATAATGGAGAGCTGAAATTAAATGAGTTTTTACCCAGCTGTACATTAGCATCCAAATGCTGTCAATAATTATCCATTGAAGGACTGTTTCTTTACTATATCGATACTATATCAAATACTATATTGATCTGCATTTCTTATATTAATCTTATTGCCTCAAATAATGCCAGTCAAATTCCTATAAAATAAACAGGAACCTACTTGTTTTTTTTTTTTCCCTGTATGATCAAACACTATTATAATTCCCAGATATTCTAAAGGGAAAATACTGCCCTAAAGGAATTTATAGATACTTCCAAGCCAAGTGTGTAGCAGTCAATTTTAATTATTCAGGATCTACAGAGTTAAGCCTTGAGAAACCAGTGTTTCTGTGTCACAAAGAGCAACTGTGGCTCAATGTCCACATTCACACATCCTCCATGAATTGCCTTTACAATGGATTACTAATAAGTGTTTGATGTTCAACAAACATCAATGCTTCTATTAAAGTGAGACCAAACACTGTGACTATTTGTTTAATAACACAGTCTGAAAGATGGACGAAGTTCAATTAGCACTGAAGCTGATACAGGGCTTCATTAGGAAAGAGAGGCAATTAAAAAATGGAAGGCTGCAGGAGGGAGTGATATGCACACCATGTTGCCAATGAAAAAGGATATGCTGTCTACATTTTCTTTTGAAAGAATTCTAACCTTAAGGTTTCAGAGAAAAGAAAAGGGGTCATTATCCTGAAAGAGCAGGCTTTCACCCCCATCTTCTAAAAAAAAAAAATACTAACGGGTTGATCCTTGCCTATTTGTCTTTAGATCTCCTCTGTCATCTAGTACCACATACTGCACATTTCAGGTTCTAAATAATTAAGGGATGAATGGAAGAAATGTTTGAGTACTGCACTGTTCTTCCCATCTCTAAGTGAGGGCTGTAACAATGGTTTTCCTACTGCAGGACTCAGTAGTCATGTGGACTCAGGACTAAGATTAGAAAGTTCTTCCTTGTGGAGTAGTTAGTAATATAAGGTCCATCTAGTAGAATATAAGTGTCAGTTTCATCCAGTTATTGCACCATAAAACCAAAGGCAGAAGACAAATTCTACATCAGAGATGTATATTGGCTTTAAATTGAAAATAGCAAGGAGCAGGTAAAGAGACATGAAGGTTTGCTACTAGTTGAGCAGAAGGGGTTTGCATTTTATACATAGTTCTACAAAGTAGACAGAACCGAGGAAAGGGGCATGTTTTATGTCAGAGCACCAGAGATCAGCTCTGTCTTTTACCTTTCCCTAAATCTTCTACAACTGTGTAGCTCTTTGCTATTGGCCACAAAATTATCAAAGAAGGAAACAGTATCTATTTGGTAGGAGACAGCTATTACCTGATACCAATGCAATCTATTAGGAAAGGATTTTAATTTTTTCAGAAATTAGAGTTTAACAACTTTTAGCATGAGGTTAGAGTCACAATATTTAATCCAATGCATCATAGAATCAGAGTTGGAAGAATCATGGAATTATTAATATAGTTAACAAATTGTTAGAGCTAGGAGCACCTTTAGAACATGAAATATGTCCTGCTAGAGTGAAAAAGGACTTTAGACAACATAACTTAGAATGCTCAAGCTTACAGAGACTTCAAAAATCATGTTAGTCCAACAGCTTCATTTTACCAATAAGCAAACAAGGCCTCCCCCTAATGATGCAACCTAATAATATGTACAGTGATATATCATATTCCTAAAAAAGTAGCCTAAAAGAATTATATTAAGAATAAAAACTTAATTTCACCTGAATTTTTTTTTGTTTTTAATTGATGATGATGGCAATGAAATTGAAACAGAAAAAGCAAATATTAAAATGTAAGTGGATTGATTAAGGCTAAGTTTGAAAATTTAAACAGCATTTCTAGGATTCCTATCCACCTCAAAATACATACAAAAAATTCTAAATTGATGTAGTAAATCACACTTTTTATTCTTTTTTAGTATTGAGTATTTATTGCTTAGCACCTGATATTTGGAAATAAATATGCTTGAAGTAGAGGGCAAGGATTTTCAAGCATGTTAAATTGTCTAATGATAACTCAAGCTCTACCCCAAGGTCATTCTTGACATTACAGCTTTTTCAAACAGCCCAGTGGAATTCAACTAGCTGCTTTTCTCTAGTGCTTCAGGAGTTAAAACGGAGTTTATAGCTATATAATACCAGCTATAGCTTGGAACAGAAGAGCAGTTTTGTATAGAAGACAAAAATACTAAAATGAAAACAAATTGAAAACAGAACTGGAAAAGAAGAAACATTTACGTTTAGAGGTGAATGGAAGTAAAAATGAGCTCTATATTGGGAAATACATATCTAGAATGTCCTTTTCTCTAAGCAAAGGAGATTTTGGAATAACAAATACAGAGTTTAGAATTTGGATTTTCCATTCCATTGGAGACTAATGCAAAAGTTGATTAAAACATCTAGAAGGATACCAGTTTCTTCTTTATTTGAAGATACCTAATCTATTATGAGATAAGTGGCTTTTTGCTAGAATTCAGCATGAATTTTTCCTGTACTTCCCAATAGTCTTCTTAGGACGAGGCTCATCAAAATGAAATAGAAATAGGAAAAGTAAGAGGAGAGGAAAGAGAAAGAAAGGGAAGAGAATCTGACATAGATAACTAATCCTCCAAATGCAGTGGACCTATGTTACATTCTCATGACATTTTGAAAATACCAAAGAAATACTGAATAGTGATAATGCATGATTATGGTAAACTTTGAAATACTCCAAAGAATTGAAGTCAAGGATCCAAAGAACAGTAGAAAAGTACGTGGTGGACATGAATAAATTGCACACATTCTAATGAACAATCAGTGTTGGATGATTAAAAAGTCACTGTCTACTTTGGAAAGAATAGTTTTAGAAGAGAAGAGGGGATAAAAAAGAAGTTATAGGAGGATGAAAATTGAGTGGGAGTATAAGAAAGTAGAGATAGATACTTTAAGCAGCTCTTCCTAGATGTTTAATAGAAGTGAAATAGAAGAGAAATACAGGGCCATATCTGTTGAAAGGATGTCAGTGTCAAGTATCACAGACTTTGTTGTTGGTTTTTAGGGATAGGAAAATCTCTTTCCCCTTTTGCTTTGGGGAAAATAGCAATTAATAACCAATAATTTCTTTGCAGCATATATAGAAAAATAATAGATAGAGATAATACTTAGATCTTGAGCCTTAGGAAAATAGATTGAAACAAAGATGGCTTTCCAAGGAAAATTATTAGTTAATTAGCAAGCATTGAGAAAATTACTATTAAAAATGACACTTACAGTAGGGACTAATAATTAATGAAGATCTTGGGAGGTGGGCTGATGCCTTTGAGACATATTGTCTATGTCTGCCAGCAATCATCTATAGTGTTATCCCCAAGGTGCTCTGACTCGGTAATAAGTGCCAGGGTCAAATACTCAGGCCAGCAAAGGAGCTCTACTGGCTAAAATTATGTTTAAGGAAAGAGGTCTTCAATCTTCTTAAATGATCTTATGACCATGAACCTGACTCACCAGCCAAGGCCCAGAGCAAATCAATCTTTTTCTTTGAAATTAATGCATCCTGTTCATTCTTTATTTCCAAACAAATGTATTTGGGATTCATCCAAAGTGGTCAGTTGCTAGACTTTCTTTTATTCATCATACCTATTTCTATATGAAAGTTATCATAAGCATGTATAAAATATTACCAAAAGTCACTTGAAGGAGTATTCTAATCTGCAGAGGGAGAAAGCATGCTGTAGTCTCAGAGGAAAGATTAAATGCTAAAACTGGCATCATAAGAAGGTTGATTTAGTCCCAGTTCTTCCACTTACTACAAAAAGGAGTTTGGGCCGATTATTCCATTTCACTCTCACATTTCTCATCTACAAAATGAAAATACCAAATCTCAAACCTATCTGTTTCACATGTTTGAGACAGTAGCATTTTGTAAATTTTAAAGTTTGAATTATTGATACTAATGTTAAATTGGAACCCTACTACAAAGTGAAATAATATATGTAAAAACACACCATAAATTTTAAATTGTCATGTAAATGTATGTTTTTTTTGTTTTGTTTTGGTTTTTTAGAGAGGCAGAAAGTTTAATGGAAAAAAAAAAGAACATTAGATTCAGTGTCAGAAAAAATAGAGTTAAATTCCTAGTTCCAACACTTAGGCTGATGATCTTAGTCAAGACACAATCTCGGTAATTTTCAGTTTCTTTATGACATTGTGAAGAGCAAATCACATATATTTGAAGTGCTATGAACCAAAAAGTACTAGACTAAAAACTTCCATAGGAGCATGGATAGAGGCTCATGAAGAACTAGAGAAGCTATGTATATGCAGAAACCAGTCAAGTTGGAAGATATTCATTTATTCCAAAAGAGAAACAAAGTCATTTTTGGTCTATGTTCAGGGTTGATTTTAGGAGAGGCAAGTCACCTATGTGGTATAATTTGAAGAAGGGAGGTGATAAGAATAATAACTCTTATGGTTGTCATATTTTGTTATTTATTGGTTATTTTCCTCAGCAATAACAATAAAAAAGATATTTGTCCACTTTAAAAACAGAGCCAAATGACAATCCAGTTTTCCCTAAAGTCAGGATAAGGACGTCAGTAACTACAAAGTAGTTTTTAACCACTCCCCAATATATCAAGGAAACAAAGAACAAAAAAAAAAAAAAAACAAGAAAACTTAAGGTCTCATATTAAATGAATCTGAAAGAATTTTTTTTCTAACAATCATAAAAGCACTATTTTTGCAGCAGCATTTTAAAAATCTAGCAACAATCTACCCCTTAGGCTTTCATGAAAACAGAATGAGAGGACCTTCAAGTAAACAAAGTCCATTTTTAAAAAGTCAACTTGAAACTACAAAAACTCATCAGGACAGTTTCCTCCCTTAAATCCCTATCAGCCTCCAGGAAAGGGGGAGGTAAAGAGAGGAGGGAAAAAAAAATAGCAGCCTGTCTATCTGAATAGCACAGCTAAAAATGTGTCATTGCAGTAGGATATTTTATAGCCCCAAATGTGGTAAACTGAAAATGGAAGATGTCCCTTAAAATGGAGAAACAAGTCATTTTGTGTTGATGAGTACAAAGTTATCAAAACTAGATGAGGGGGAGGGATAGAAAAGGGTGATGGAACTTTATAAATCTTTTCTCTAGTGCAACATTCCCAGCAATGGACTTTGTGAATTCTTGCTGTGCTTTCCTTCCCATGGGCAAGAAAAATGGGAGGGAGAAGGGAGTAAGGGAGGAATGGTTGAAGAAAGAAGATGAAGAAGGAATAGAGAGATGGAGATGCTCTATTGAACCCTTCTCTTTTTATAGTATCCAATCTATGGACAAAGTAGGTCAATAGATCTGGTGGTTTCCAGCCCTTCCCCAAATTAAACTATTAAAGTAAAAGGTCAGAGTGAATATCTGGAGGTTTGTATCCTTCAGTCTTGCCTTTTAAGTGTACCAACAAAAGGGCCAACCTGTGTTTGTTACATGTCATTTGGATAATTAATGTAGGTAATAACACCTAAGTGTTAGCATATCCAGCATTCACTATACATATTCTAATCCAATCAGCCATCGAATTTTCCATATGACCTTCTGTAAAACAATACATCTGTTTTTGAAACCACACCACCAACCTAGTGAAAGGGAATATTCAGAATTAAGTTTATGCTTGACTATTTCATTCATAAATCTAGAGCGCCACCAAGTGGCTAAAAACTGAACAAGACTCAGATCTATATCTTTTTCTTCATCTCCCCAGTGGTTCACTTATATGACAACAAATCATTGTCACCTAAGAATGGAAACTATTCTGCCAGCCACGTTTCCAAGAGTACCTGGTCAAAGGCAGTAAAATGAAGTTCATTTAAATGACTCAAGCCTCAGAGATTCACACCACTCGAAGGAATTTAGGCAACCTAAAGAAAGACCTAATTTTTTTTTAGTTTTAAAATCAAAAGAAAAACACAGGAGAGGGAGCAATATAAAAGGAGGGAAGGTACTTATGAGGTCCTTTGTTACCCATAGGTTAATTTAAAATTTTATTATTCACACATCTTTTAAGTGTTATATATTTTTTAGCAACTATCTGCCTATAAAATGATTATGGTAAATGGTATGGTCCCTCAGAAGAAACTTTAGAATTATCACTTCTATTCACAGATTAGGAAAAAAGCAAAGAAATGTTACCATTATTTGACTAGTTTCAAAATAAAAATCAACAGCACAAAATGGAATAAAATCCCTGCTTTTTCTTTTTTTCTTAATTTGATATTTAGCCATGGTACAGTATTGTTTCTCCAGAATTTGAAACTTTAACATATCCTATACTCAACATGTTTTTTTTTGCCACTTGCCCTGTACCTATCACACAACTGAACAGATTTCTTCTTTCTTATTTAAGAAATAAATTAATTTTTTTCTTCTGTTTTCTTTTTCTTCTGAATTTTCCTTGCTTTTTTCTTTTTTTCATTTTCTTAATGGTTCAGAAACCAAATAACTTGGGTAGCTTCAAAGACCAGTGTCAGAAAAGGTTGTTCTCTCCTGTGGCTTAATACAACTATAGACACATCATTTTTTCCACAAAGCAGCAGCATCTTTAATCACTTCAAATACAGAAAAAGCTAGGCAAGCTTTCCTAGAAATGGAAAACTCAGGGTCCTATTTCAATTTATGATCATATCAATAATCTCTAGACTGTTTAAGTGAACTAAGCCATTATTTTAGCAGAAGCTAGAAACTTACTAAAATCATATTGGCATATCATCCCTGAAAGAGAAATAGCACATATTCCTATAGTTCAAAGTTTCAGATGATAAGCATTTGTCAATTGCTTTTGTCCTGTGTATTTCTAAGTAGCAGAAAAGATATTTTGCCATTCCCAATGGGCTAGACATATAGGGAATTGAAAGAGCTGCTATCATTAAAAGCAGAAATTATTGATGGTACTCTCCTATACAGAGCTGAGGCCCCTATGAATTGAAACTGCTTATAGATCAGAACAACAACAAATTAATCCTGGTGTACTTTTCTAAAATACTACAGTGTAATTTTCCTGCTGCATCACCTACACCCTGAAACCACAGGTAAATCATGTTGCAATTTCACAGATCATTTTAGAACAGATTGGAAAAGATTGGAGGAAGTCAAAGTTTTAAGGAAATGATTTTCATGAAAATGTAGGGGGTTTGTATAAAAATTGTCATTAACAGTGACTCTTTTTTCCTCATAACATATCTTTAACCACTAGATCTCAAAGCACAGTAGACATTATGTGTTAATACACTTTTTTTTTTTCATTTGAAGACAGTGAAACAAGGCAAGAGAAAAGAAATCACTGTTGTCAAGCCATACAACCAAAGGAGTAGATAACAGGATTTGTCACACTCAAGTTTTGCCTAGGAAGAACTTTGCTTTCAGGAACATTTAACAATTAATAATAACAACCAACATTTGTAGTTTTCTAAAGTTCTTTCCATATTATCTCACTTGAATCTCAAGAGTCCTGTGAAATAGATGCTGCTATTTTCTCTATTTTATAAATGAGGAAACTGAAGGTGGAGAAAATTAAGTGGTTTCTCCAAATTTATATAACTACTAAGTATCTGAGGCAGGATTTGAATTCAGGTCTTCTTGACTCTACCCACTATGCCATATATCAGCTTTCCAATAATAATAATAATAATACTTCATTTGCAGGGACTAGACTCAGATTTGCCTTTCCAATCAATTGCTGAGTCTTATTTATTCTGCCTCCAAGTAATTTCCTTCTTTCCATGTAAACAGTACCATATTTCATCTTGCATGGGCTTTTGTAATAGCCTCTTTGTGGGCTCCTTTGTTTTTGATATTTTTCTATTCTAATCTACCTGGCACAAAGCTACCAAATTTATTTTCCTAAATCACAGGTCTGACCATGTCAGCCCTGTGCTTAAAATTCTTTAAAGACTTCCTATTGCTTTTAGGATAAATTATAAACTCCTAATGTTAGCATTTAGAGCTCTACAAAATCTGGCTCATACCAATTTCTCCAGATATTTTATGTTATGACTCTTAATGCATGCAATCTGTAGTCCAGCCAAACTAATCTACTAGTTATTTCCATAAATTGGCAAGCTATCTTCTATTTCCATGTCTGTGAATAAGCTATTAGACTTGTAAGTGCACTAGGATGCACTCCTCCATTTACTTTGACTTCGTAAAATCTAGCTTTCTTCAAGGGTAAGCTCAAATTCTACTTCCTATGCAAAGCCTTTCCTGAAGTTAGAGTTCTTAATCTCCTTTCTTCCCTCAAATCCCTTTGCATTTCTTGCAAAATAAAACAACTCTGAAGTACCTACCATCTCAAACCCATTCCTTTGCAAATAATGGAGGTAATATGGAACAATAGTCTCACTAATGCATGGTTGGTGAATCTGTGAACTAGTCTAAATATTTTGAAGAATAATTCAGAACTATATCCAAAAGGCTATAAAACTTTGACTCTTTGAATCAGCAATATGACTATTAGATTCATACCCTAAAGAAATAAAAGGAAAAGGACCCAAATGTATAAAAAGTATTTATGGCAGTTCTACTTGTAGTAGCAAAAAGTTGAAAATTGAATAAATAGGGAAATTTTTTTTGTCCAGGCAATCAGGGTTAAGTGATTTGCCCAGGGTCATACAGCCGGTAAGTGTCAAGTGTCTAAGGCCGTATTTGAATTCTGGTCTTCCTAACTCCAGAGTTGATACTCTATCCACTGTACTACTTAACCTGTCCTTCCTTATTTCTTTTTCCTTTTTTTTTTCCTTTTGCAACATAGCTAATGTGGAAATATATAATGGATATCATTTCTTGCCTTCTCAGTGGACAAGGGAGAAGTGAATGGAAGGGATGAATTTGGAAATGGATATAAATTTTTAAAATAAAGTAAAATCACTTTTCATTTCTGTAATTACATACATCCCATCCCACACTCCAAATAAACTGAAAGAGGGCAGGAATTGTTTCATTTTTGCTTTTGTATCTAAAATATCTTGCACATTACAGATTTTTAATAATGTTTGTTGAATAGAATTAACTCACTATTCCTGGAAAATATCCTGGCCCTTGACATCTTTGAATTTCTAGTTAGAATAACTGTCATATCTCTGCATATAAACAGGTGGACAATCTACCAGTACCTCAACTTGATATATCACAATCTCCAGGAAGGCTTTCTAGATTCTTCCCTGTCCCTCCCATATGTATACATTTAAATACACACACACACACACACACACACACACACACACACACACACATCCCTTTGGAATTGTCGTGGATCATTTTAGTGATCAGTAACTAAGTCTTTGACACCCACATTAGAATTCTATCTCCCCTTCCCTTTACATACTTATCAAAATCTAATTTGAATTTTTAAATTACATTTATCAGTACACATATCTTATATCCCTTGCTAAATTCCCTAGTGGTAAAGTCTCTGCTTGTATCTCTCCTAGCAACTAGAATAGTGCAATGAAGTCTCACTATCTTAGCCAAATTCCTCTTGATTCACACTAACTTGTTCAGCCCAGGACTGAACATAATACCCCAGATACAATTTCTCAAACAGCCTTAATTTCTATTTATTTTCACTTAGATTTTTCTTTAGATATATCAAAATCAATATTCCTCAGACAATTAATTTTCTTTAAACCTGCTCCCCTCCAAATACCATTTTTAATCTATTGAGGGTATCACCATCCTCATAATAATACCATGACCAAAACATCTATTACATCTTCCCTTTGGCAAAACCCTAAAATGTTTCCCTTTGCAAAAAATTTTAGGGCTTCCCTAATTCTCCAGAATGAAATCCAAATTCACTGGCCTTACATTTAAAATTCTTCATGATTTAGTTCTGAGTCATGCTTCCTGTCTTGTTTCATATTATTGTCTTTCATACAAGTTATGTTTTAACTAAACTTGGACATTAACTATTCCTCAAATTGAACTTTCCATGCCTCCCCTTCACCCAGTACATCCTCGTGCATTCCCTTCTCATTCATACCACTCAGATGTCTTATTCTCACAGAATAGTTTGACCTACTCCTGGAAGCTTCCCTTATTCCCTAAAGTTTTCTATCACTTTTCAAATTACCTTGGACTAATTTATCTATAAATCTCTCACATCCCTCAATAAAATAGAAGCTAATTGAGAGCAAGGGCTATTGTAATCTCATCTTTGTATGCACTGACTTGACACAACATCTTGAACATAATAAAGTTGCCAAATTTTTCTTGCTCTTTCAGAAAGATAATCCAAACTTCACATGGCCAAGTGACTTGGCTAAAGTATAAGCCCTTTTCTAATCAGACCAGATGTTAAGAGTCTTCTCCTATCTTCTATTTGCTTTATATATCTTTTATGTATGCCAGTATATGTCCATGTTATCTCCCATATTAGAATGTAAACTTCTTAAGGACAGGTACTGTTTCTTTCCTTTTTTTTCCTAGTAAATTTATTTTTAATACACATTGCTTGATGAATCATATTGGGAGAGAAAATTCAGAGCAAGAGGGAAAAACCATGGGAGAGATAAAAAAAAAACAAAAAAGTGAACATACGTGTATAGATTTATAATCAGAATGCTCAGTTCTTCTTCTGGATATAGATGGCATTTTCTGTCCAAAGTCTATTGGAATTGCTTTGAATCACTGAACTATTGAGAAGAACCAAATCTTTCATAGTTGATCATCACACATTCTTGCTGTTATTGTGTACAATGTATTCCTGATTTTGCTTGTTTCACTCAGCATCAGTTCAAGTAAATCTTTCCAGGCCTTTCTAAAATCAGCTTGTTCATCATTTTTTATAGAAAAATAAGATTCCATTACTTTCATGTACCATAATTTGTTCAGCCATTCCCAAATTGATGGGCATCTACTCATTTTCCAATTCTTTACTACCACAAAAAGAACAGCTACAAACATTTTTGCAAATGTGGGTCATTTTCCCTCCTTTATGATTTCCTTGGAATATAGCCCCAATAGAGACACTGCGGGGTCAAGGGTATGCATAGTTTTATAGTCCTTTGGGCATAGTTCCAGATTGCTCTTCAAGAATTATTGCATCATTTCACAACTCTACCAACAATGCAATATGTCCCAGTTTTCCCAACATTTTTCATTATCTTTTCTTTCATCTTCATCAATCAGAGGTGTGAGGTGGTACCTCAGAGTTGTTTTAATTTCCTTTTCTCTAATCAATAGTAATTTAGAGCATTTTTTCATATAACTATAGATGACTAATTTCATCATCTGAAAATTGTCTGTTCATATGCTTTGATTATTTATCAGTTGGGAAATGACTTGTATTCTTATAAATTTGACACAGTTCTTAATATATTTTAAAAATGAGATCTTTTATCAAATATATTGGCTATAAAGATTTTTTTTCTCCAGCTTTGTGCTTCCCTTTTAGTCTTGTTTCTGTTTTGTTTGTACAAAATCTTTTTAATTTAACGTGATCAAAGTTGTCCATTTTGCCTTTCATGATGTTTTCTAGTTATTCTTTGGTCATAAATTCCTCTCTTCTCCAAAAAATGTTAGGTAAATTATCCTTTTTTCCCTAATTTGTTTAATTAGGAATCATTCTTTATGCCCAAATCACATCTATTTTGACCTTATTTTGGTATGGAGTATGAGATATAGATCTATGCCAAGTTTCTGACATATTATTTTCCAGTTTTCCTGGCAATTTTTGTTAAATAGTAAGTTCTTATTCTAGAACTTAGGGTTTGGTGGTTTAACAAATACCAGATTGCTATAGGTCTTGATTATTGAATCATGTGTATCTAATCTAGCCCAGTGATTCACCAATCTGAGTTAGTATCAAATGGTTTTGATGACTATTTATAATATAGTTTTAAGTTTGGTACTGCTAAGCCAGCATTCTTTGTATGTTTTTTTTTTTTTTTCATTACTTCCCTTGACATTCTTGACCATTCAAGTCACCATTCTTTGTATCTTTATTTTTTCATTAATTTCCTTGACATTCTTGACCTTTTGTTCTTCCAGGTGAATTTTGTTATTATTTTTTCTAGTTCTATAAAATAATGTTTTGGCAATTTGATTGGTATGGCACTAAACAAGTAGACCAATTTAGGCAAAATTATCATTTTTATTATATTAGCTTGGCCTTGCCATGAACAACTGATATTTTTCTAATTGTTTAGATCTGACTTTATTTGTGTGAGAAGTGTTTTATAATTATGCTTATATGGGTTTGTATTGACAGATAGATCCCCAAGTATTTTATTTTGTCTACAGTCATTTTAAATGGAATTTCTCTTTGTATCTCTTGCTGATGGGCTTTGTCAGTAATATATAGAAATGCTTATGATTTGTATGGTTTTATTTTATATCCTGCAACTTTGCTAAAGCTGGAATTGTTTCCAATAGGTTTTTAGATGATTTTTTTAAGATTCTCAAAGTATATCAACATATCAACTGCAAAGAGTGATACTTTTATTTCCTCATTGCCTATTCTAATTCCTTTAATTTCTTTTTCTTCTATTATTGCTAAAGCCAACATTTCTAATACAATGTTAAATAATAGTAGTGATAACAGGCATCCTTGTTTCACCCTTAGGACATATACTGTTTCACTTTGGTCTTTATATTTCTCATGTTGAGCCACTGCCTGACAGATAGTAGTTAATTAATAAATACTTGTTTTCTTTTTTTTAATAATACCTTTTTATTTTTCCAAATACATGAAAAGATGGTTTTCAACATTCACTTTGCAAAACAATCCAATATAGACAGCAAGTAATACAATGTAGGTTAAATGCATGTAATTCTTCTAAATATATTTCCATATTTGTCATACTGTGCAAGAAAAATCAGATCAAAAGGGGGAAAAAAGCCATGAGAAAGAAAAAAAAGGAAACAACAACAAAAAAGGTGAAAATACTATGCTTTGATCCATATTCAGTTTCCATAGTTCTCTTGCTGTATACAAATGGCTCTTTCCATCACAAGTCTTTTGGAATTCTCTTGAATCACTTCATTGTTGAAAAAAGCCAAGTCCTTTACAGTTGATTATCACATAACCTTCTTGTTGCTGTGTACAATGTTCTCTTGGTTCTACTCACTTCATTTAACATCAGTTCATGTAAATCTTTCCAGGCTTTTCTGAAATCAGCCTGCCCATCAATAAATGCTTATTTTCAAGAAAATATATTGATAACAGGCACTTAATAAGCATTTACTGAATTGAATTGAATGGGGGAAAGTGTAAATAAATGTTTGTTGAAATGAGTTATCACAAGTAGGACAAGAAAATGAAGAAAACTTCAACTCCTTGAGGTTAGAACAGGCTACTCTAAATTCCAGATCATTGGGATTTCCATTAGATCTCTTCTGGTTTAATCCAATTTTATTTCAAAGCACCAAACTCTCTTCATTCCAACATATGGATATTAGAGCTGGAAGTGACTTTAAGATGAGGTACTCCAACCCCTCTAATCTTACAGATGAGGAAAGACAGAGACTAAGAGACAAAGTGACTCATGGAAAGAGATAGAAACAAAACACATTAACAAAAATTTAAAAAGAATTTGTACCCCAAAATATAGAGAAAAGTTATAACTACCTTCTGCACCTTGATAGATTGGTTAGGTAGTGATGTTGAATTCCTGGTATTGTGTCTCATTTCATCTAATTACACTGGTTACTTACCAAACACATTTATCTTGGTCTATATCATCTCTTCTATAAGAAATGTGTTGCTGTTCAAAGGATATGCCATAATAATCAAAATGCAATGGAGTTTTCTTACTATTGCCATCCATTCATTGCTGAGGTTGTTAGCCTTTAAAGTAGCTGGCCATATCCGCATTCATGACAGCACTAGCGATAACCTTAGTACTCTCAAGATGCCATCTCTAGCATTTACTTATAATGCATTTAATTCAGAACCAGGACTGTCTACATGCCAGAAATATATCTGGCATAAAATATAAAATTACCCTACTAATATAAATATCTACTCTATGCAAAAAGAACAATACATTCTTTTCTTGGGTAGGATGTTTTGTTTTGTTCTGAGGTTTGTTTTGTTGCTGTTGTTGTTGCTGTTTTTAGCTAGATATTTTTTTAAATAGGGTCAAAAGAACCTAAATCAGCTTTTTTAGGTAAAAATCTAACAAGCTATCTCAATTTGGTCTTATTCATATTTATTTGTAAAAAAATATATATATGAAGTTTAAATATTCCTTATTTCTTCCATATCATATGACTCTTCCATATTCTAGTTGTGTTAAAAATGAACTTTTATTATAAGGTGAATAATAACTAGCATTTGTATAATACTTTTTAAGATTCTAAAAGTGCTTTACAAGTTTCATTTTATACTCACAACAATCCTAGTACTATTCTAATCATTTTATAGTTGAAGAAACTGAGACTGAGACAGGTTAAGTGATTTGTCCAAGTTCACAGAACTGATAAATGTAGCAAGTCAGATTAGACCTTATTCCAAGATTACTCTACTGGACTACAAAGGAGTAATCTACAATGGAGGAGTGATTAGGTGGCATAGTGAATAGAGCACTAGCCCTGACTTGAGTTCAAACTTGACCTCAGACACTTAAGACATTCTAACTGTGTGACCCTGGGCAAGTCACTTAACCCCAATTGCCTCAGCAAAAAAAAAAAAAAAAAAATACACACACACAATGGAATCTTAGACATGGAAGGATTATTATCAATTTATCTCTAAGTTAACAGGCAAGGAATATAAAACCCAGAAAGACTGTGAGTTTTTATAGTAGTCACATAGCTAGTTTGTGACAGAATCATGACTAGAACCAAGATCTTGTACTTCTCAATCAACCAATAACCATTTTATAAGAGTCCAAGTCTGAGACTCCAGTATACATTTATTCATAGAAATCCTTCTGGATAAAGAGTAAAAACTAAGCTCATTTTGAATTACATGTCTTATCTTGATATCACACAATAGTTTGAACTTCATTGCAACAGGATAATGCCATGAAAATGTAAGCCTGAAACAAATGTTTCCTTCAAATCACTTATGCAAATATAGCTTTAAGAAGCACAATATATGCAGATTTACAAATGAGATAGTTCCTTAAGGGTAATTTACAACAACAACCAAAAAAAAAAAAAAAAAACCTCCTTAAAATCTAGCAATTATTTCCATTAAAAAAAAACTTAGAAAATAAAGATAATGGACATTCAAATTATTTTTTGACAGAGAAATACAATTCATTCTTCTAGAAATAATAATAAAAAAATCATGCATTTCATTTCTTACAGCACATAGCATATTTTACTGAGACTTAGCATTTATCAGAAGGGAAAGTCAGCCAGCAATCTGGAGAGCTGGCACACATTAGATTTCATCTCATTTTGCATATAGAAGGCCGCATGCTGTGGAATTAACAGCTTTCAGATTGTTTTAGCTTAACTGTTGGACTGTTTCATTTGAGCATGATGTACATTTTTAATTTAAATAAAATACATTTAATTTTAGGATTTTTCAAGAATTGCATATTCAATATTCCATTGGAAGGTTATATACAATTCCCAGGTGTGTTTATAAAATTTTAAAGCTGAAAGGAACCTGAGGTATTTATTAGTTCAACCTTGTCATTATATAGATGAGGAAACTGAGAACAAGGAAGAGGCAACTTGTCATATAACTAATAACTGACATGGATCAAACGACATGGATCCCACATTCATAGCTAGCTAAAAATTTTACCCTCCAGCATTCTTTATACTCCTTAATCTCAATCAATATTATCCATGATATGATAAAGATAATATCAGCTCACAATTTTTTTGGTGCTTAACCATTTGCAAAATATTTACTAATAACTCTGTAAGGTAGGTACTAAAAGTGTTATTATCCCCATTTTACAGAGGAGATGACTGATTCAGAGAAATGATCTGCTCAAGGTCACTGCTAATAGGTATGCTTTTGACTCCAAAATTCAGTGTTTATTCTATTAAATCACACTATAAGGACTTGTTTTCCAGGAATAAAAGAATTGTGTTTCAGAACATACACTATAAGATGTTCAATGGAATTTATGTGTGTATGTGTTTAATGACAGCATACTAATATATGTCAATATATCAAATATTATATATGTAACAATTTAAAATAATATATGCCAGAAGAAGCTGGATGGTACGGTGTTTAGAGCACCAGCTTTGAAGTCAGGAGGACCTGAGTTCAAATCCAGCTTCAAACACTTAGCATTTATTAGTTGTGTGACCCTGGGCAAGTCACTTAGCCCCAATTGCCTTACCAAAATAAATAAAATAATATATGTCCCCCAAGGATACAGATATTACAAACAAAACTAATTTCTATCATGAGAGCACTTGTATATTTTCATATCTTCAAAAACAAGATTCTTGATTTAAGATGACGTTAAAGCTTCTAAGATAGCCTCACTCCCACATATATACTCCAGCAGGAATCAGAAAATAGCATCATGTTGGATAATAATTCCAAAAAGAGGTAAGGAGAAGAGGGAGGAAGAGACAGAGACAGAGAGAAATAGAGAAAAAACAATAGTAGACTACCTCATACAGCCTAGGATTGCACAAAAGACAGACCAGGAGCCATAAATATGGGGGGGAGAGGGGGAAAGTTCCTGACAAAAAAATCCAGAACAATCTCAAGTAAAGAGACCTTTAGTAGATCAGGGAGACAACAGGGAAACAGAAGCTGACAGTAATACCTTATAGGATAGTTTTCCAGAGAGCTCTGACCAGGAATATTGAAGTCTTCCAGAGCACAGATGGATCAGAGAAGTATATGCTAATCAGGCATTCAAGACATCACAATTCAGATAAAACAGAACTTGTCCACTCTGTCCAAGAGTGGGAATGGGGGCAAAAATTAGATCCTGCCACTAAAAAAAGAAAATAACTCCACAAGGATAAGTAGACTCTTAGAAGGGAAAAAAAATGTCTTTGTCTCAAAGACTATAAGAATGTCTAGAGAAAATTAAACAAAGATTTTTTTTAATGATTAGGAAAGGAAAAAGGTTTCTGCAAAGAGAAAAAAGTAACTTAAAATAGGGAGAGAAGAAATCATCACAAGCAAAATAAACTTCAAGTTCAGAATAGATCTAATCACCAATGATTAACATTTGGGCAATGAGGGGACAAGAGGGGCAATAGACTGAGAAACATCACTTCAATTATAGATTATTAGTGTTAATCAGATTTCTTCTCTTCCCCTGACTTCCTCTTGGGGAAAAAAAAAAAAAAGATCAGAAGGCAGAAGGTAAAGAGAGGAGAAATAGAAAAGGCTATGATATAAGAAAAAAACAACAATTTTGGGGAATAGGAAAGAACTCAGCAATAACATGGAAGAAGATATCAAATTGGATTAGAGAGTAGAATCCACAATGTTATTTATAAGAAACACTTAAAATATAAAAATTAGCACAGTTAAATAAGGGGCTGATGTAAAATGTATTATGCTACAAGTGAATTGAAAAAATTTAGGGCAGAAATCATGGTCTCTGATAAGGCAATAGTAAAATAGAGCATGATTAGAAGAAATACTTAGGGAAAAACACTTTATCCTTAAAATAATGAAAATACAATGAAATAATTTCAACATTTAACATATGTGCACAAAATGGAATAGTACATTTGAACTAAAAGAAAAATTAATTTAATTGTATACAGTAATAAACAGCAAAACTTTCATATTTGGGACCTCAGTGTACCTTTCTCAGACCTAGATGAATCTAACAAAAAAAAAAATTAAAGAAGTTAAAGAATTGAACAAAACTATAGAAAAGTTATATATAATAAATCTAATGAGTTACTAAATATAAATAGAAAGAATTCTCAATTGGCACAGCACCTTTACAAACATTGATCATGCAAGAAGTCCAAAAATAATTATAAATGCACAAAAGCAGAAATATTAAGTATATATATTATAGACTAAAATGTAATGAACATTATAATCAAAGACATTAGGATTCATATTTAAATCAAGACTAAGCAAGTTAATCTAGAATTACATCAAATAAAAGTAGTCATAATGAACACTGATTATCTTTAATCTTGTAGGAAAGGCAAATAAATGAATACCTCAAAAAACAAATCACAGAAACAAAACATGATTTTGAAGAAAAAAATATACTAAAAATTTCTGGGATACTGTTGAAGAAGACATTATTGGATTATATCTTGAAATACTTTTACCAACAAAAAATTATGAAATTGAACTTTGACTCATAAAACAAAACCTAGAACATTAAAAAAAATGCAAAACCAGTAATCCTGAAAATAAAAAAGAGATTTTTTAAAACTTTAAAGAAAAAAATCTTTGAATTAATAAATAATATTAGGATCACTTAATAATCAATACAATCAATAATCTGTAGGCTAATCTGACTTTTAGAAATAAAAAGGAAAAAAATTACTAACATCAAAAATGAATAAGATGAACTCATAAAAAATAAAAATGAAATTATTAGAATGTTTTGCCCAGTGACATGACAATAAAATCAATAAATGAAATGGATGAATAGTTTCCCAAAGAATCTAGAAATGTTCATTTTAAAAATAAAGCAATAAAAGGAAATACATACAGGCAAAGGGGAAAGAAAATTTTCACCTTTTTTATAAATAGCATTATGGTCTACCTAATTAAAACAAATATTCACTTCGGTAATAAGGTACAGCATAAAGCCACACAAACCATCAACTTTTCTATATGTGACCAAAAAAAAGAATTTTAAGGAGATAGAAAAATAAATTCCTTTCAAAATAAGTACATAATGTATAAAATAGTTACTCAGCAAGATATAGAAATTATATACATAAAACTAGAAAATACTTTTAGCAGAAATAAAGGAAAACCTAAGTAATTAGAGAAATATTTATTACTCACAATTGGGCCATGCAAATATAATGAAAATACAACCCTATTTAAATTAATTTCCTTATACCAATCAAAGTGTAATGATAGAGTTGGGGACAAATAACAAAATCATTTGTAGAAACAAAAGATTCAGAATCTCAAGAAAAAATATTTAGTGTAAAGAAAAGGAGCCAAATAGTATAAAATCTTGAATATAAAGTAATAACCATCAAAAATATTTGGAAGGATAAAAAACTGAGTAAAAATGTTGCCTCAGTCACTTATGAGTTATTTGGGGCAGGGTGAGGTGCTATTTTTATTTTTTTCTTTAACACAAGAGTCCAAAATAATGAGTTTTTCATTGGTAATACAACAGGAAAGTTCAGGTTCTCATCTATGATGACTGCATTCTTTTTCAGAGTTGTATATGAGCTCATCAAATAAAAACTTTTCTGAAAAGTCAGATCATATAGAAGCCAAAGCTTCTTTAAAATGTATTACACAAAAAATTTATAATTTCCTGATAGATCTTCCTCTGTCAACTTCAAAGACTAAGTCAGTGAAGTTTTATTTTCATCATTTTTAAGCAGGAAAACCTTAATCATTATCAAAAGAATTTAAATTTGAGGTACCCATCTGTTGCATTTGTAAGAGGTTCCAAACACCCCTCCTAGAGAAAGACCTTGGTTTTGAACTTCAGTGATTAAACAGTGCTCTCTTTTGTACAATATGCTTATACTGCTGTTATACAGAGAGTATTTTAATGCCAACCTTCAGTCAAGAGCCTCTTGTCCTACAAGATACTCATTATTCAGGAAAAATACCAGCTACATTTAAAAATAAAAAGATGGAGTCTGCATTCACAGAAGTGTCTTATATTACGTTTTCATCTACAATTCAGAGGCTCTGCAATCATCAGAATATGAGCTTGTTTTTCTTGAAATAATAATAATAAAAAAGTCCATTCAATTATCATCTCATGGTCATTCTACCTGCTACATGTGGATTTTAGAATTACAATGATGAACATTGAAAACACTCTTCTTTGTGACCACAACTCCTTTACACCTGGACCTTGGCAGAAGGTAATTCTATGGCAGGCATTGGAAAGGTCGCTATGGAAGACCACGATCACAATACAAATCCTCCAGACTTCACAATCTCCTTGACCAAAAAAGTGCTGAGTGAAACATTCCAAAGGACAAAGGACTAAGTGGTTTAGAAAGAAGACCATTTGTGAGTATATGTTAACATTCTGAAATTAGAAGAGGAAAAACAGAATAGTACAACAAAGCTTGGCTAACATTGGTACTATATGTAGATTTTAGAGTGTCTTTTCAAAGTAAAAATAAGGGTAAGAGTTAATGAAACTAATATTTTCCAGAAAATCTTGCCTACATGAAGTTAAACAAAACTTGAATAGAATTACCTGGGGAAAATGGAGAATTTTACTCACCAATTTGTTGTAAATGAGGGCATATGTTGTGTTTTATTTTGTATTCTCTGATAAATGAATGTTTATCCTGGGATCAATGGCTCAGGGTGAATGGCGGCAATTGCTTTCTTACCAGGAGAATTATCTTAAATCAGATCTCTTTTGTTTGATGAAACCTAAATTGCAGGGGGAATATTTAAACATCCAAGGAGAAAAATCCATAGATAAGCTACCACATAGATTCAAGATGCATTTAGCAGAACTAATTGTCTTTATCATTCTTTCATTCTGTCCAGCTTCTAATAGAATACTCAGTACAAATAGCCCTATGCAAGGTCACTAAATATCTTCTGATAAGATTCACTAGTCCTAAAACAAAGTATATTAACCTTTAAAAGATTTAGCAAAACATAAAATATCTACTAAGGAAGGTAAGTCTTTATTTCAAGTTTATATACCAAATGAATTTGCTTGTTCTTGAGACCAAGACAAGGAGTCTTTCCCTATGTTTTGTAACCATTTTTTTTTTTGCCACTAAGCAAAGTAAATGAAAAATTAGATTTACAACAGTTTCTAATGAAAAGAAATAGAATGAAGTGGAAAGAATGCTGGACCTCAAGTTGACAGACTTGGATTCAATTCCACTTGCAACATTTACAGTCTGGATAATTATGGGCAAGTCATTCCACCCTTCTGAGTATCCATTCTGGGAATATCTGAATGATTTATCTCATGGAGTTGCTATAGGTAAGATGCTTGAGAAATCTTAAAGTGTAATAGGATTAGGAGTTATATAGATAGCCTAAACTCTGTACTAATACTCATGAAATATTAAAAGATCTAGAGGGCAACCTCCAATGCCTTAGATTTAGTCATTATAAAGAATTTGTAGATAAAAATGGGCAAGCTACATGAGAAGTATGGATGGATGGCAATTTGCAGATCATAAATGTGCTGAAATATATTCTTATATTTTGTAGATATAAAAACACTAAGTTTTAACAATATGATATAGAAGTATATACCAATTTGACTGTATGTCCCCCATAGATTGGACAGAGAGTGTTATGTACTTCCTCTTTTTTAATTACTGAGCCTCAAATCATGTGACTATCTGCTACTAACAGATTTTAGTGATTCAAAATTGACTTGCGTCTTCATGAGGGACATATCTATTGATCTTCAAATGTGGTTTAGAACTTGGAACGTATAAGGTAAAATGTTGCCTCCATAGTGGCTTGTAGTACCAAGTAGGAACCTGTTTAAATAGGAAACAATGGGTTAAAATAAATTGATGTTCTAAGGAACTTCTCTTTGTCCTTTCTTTTCAGTGTTTATGTGGGATGGAGAATCAAGGAATGTGTCTTGCAGAGATTTCCCCTCTGGAAGTCTAGTAGCAGACAGAAGTCCTGTCTTCAATTTTTTTTTCTGGCCTTTCTGGGAAAGCAAGAAGCTTTTTTCCTCCCCTTTTCTTTCATCCTTACTGCCCATTTGCTATGAATTGGAAAATCAATATGACCTCATATCAAAGGAGGACAATTAGAACCAGATGGCCCAAGAGATAATTCTTTCTGAGTTAAAGGAATATTTCTTCTGAGTGGATTCCCATCAGTTGGGGAATGACTGAATAAATTATATTATATGAATGTAATAGAATATTATTATTCTACAAGAAATGATCAGTAAAATGATTTCAGAGAGGCCTGGAGAAACTTATATGAACTGATGCGAAGTGAAGTGAGTAAAATCAAGAGAACATTGTCACTGCAACAAGATTATGTGATGTTCAATTATTATGCACTTGGTTCTTTTCAAGAATGAGGTAATTCAGACCAATTCTAAAAGACTTGTGATAGAAACAGCCATCTGCATTCAAAAAGAGGACTATAGGGTCTAAATGTAGGTCACAACATACTATTTTCACCTTTTTTGTTGCTCACTTGCTTTCTTTTTCATCAAACTTATCTTGTGCAGCATGATGAATGTGGAAATATGTTTAGAACAACTGCACATGTTTAACCTATATACTTGCTGTCTAGGGAAGGGGAATAGGGAGAAAGGAGGAAGAAAAATTTGAAACACAGGGTTTGCAAAAGTAAATGTTGAAAACTTTCTTCGCATGTATTTTGAAAATAAAAAGCTATAAGGGAGAAAAAAATAAAAAACAGCTCTCAAAAAAAAACAAAACAAAAAAATAAAGGACAATGATCCTAAAGAAAGGAGGTGAAGAAGACACCTCACTTTGCTCCTTTGCAGAGGTAGGGGGAAAGAGATGATGTGGGTGTGGAACATTACATGGAATGTCAGTTTTTCCAATATTTTGTTTATTTTTTCTTCTTTTTCCTTTCTTTTTCTTTAAAAAAATGTTACAAAGAGCTCTGTAGGGGATAGGGAAGCACATAAAGAAATGCAAAAAAAAAATTAAATATAAAATATATCAAAAATATATTTTAAGAACAAAAAAAGGGAATATTCCTTCCTTCCATAATTTAGGACTCCCTCAAGATCTTGGTTTACATAAATCAAATATGATCTCTGAAGACCCTATAAGATTATATCCTTTAATCCATTATAATCCCAACCCAGAGTACCCCAAGTAAAGAAACTCTAAATATAACTCATATCTAGATTCATGTAGATATGTAAAAAGGTAACTGATTCCTGCACAAACCTTTATTTCACTCCACAGAAAATACATTTTAGGAGGAAATTAACACAGAAAACACATAAAAGCCTCTTAAGAGTTCCCTTCATAAGGAAGTGAATCTAGGGATGCCATTCAAGCAATATTCTGACACTACAAATGAATTCCTACCTCTTCCAAAGCACTGCCAAGACGCATAACATCTCCAATAATTTTGATCAGCTCTTTCAGACCAAGACAGCTTAATTTGCTGTTCAAAATCTTTCCAATCAGATCTATACCAAATGAATTACTCACAGAAACATAGGGAGTTGACTGTTGTCCTTTGTTCTCAAAGAGAATCAAAATGATATCACTATATTGGTGTCTCTAACTGTGACTAATCAGACCAATATGAACACCAAAGACTACCATAAGTCAGGTACAAATGGTCCCGTATATGGGTTATGTCTTTTGACTCCTGCATAAATTGAATTTAAGTGAGGTAGAATTGCAGCCTTACTCTCTTCTGGAGTCATCAAAGTCCAGTGGCAAGACCAAAGCTAGATTTAAACAGGTGATGGCTTGAAATGAAGGGATGACCTAGATGTCTTCACTGTTAATCAAGTTCTAAGCACTCCAAAGTGTCTGCTTTGGTCACCTTCATTCCACTGGAACAAATTGTTATCATTGGTGTATTCTTCTGGGGGAACTCTTTACAAGTTTCAGGTAAACACTCCTCTAACTTACCAATAGGTTTGAGACCCTTCAGTTACACTCAACTCAGTTTAACCCATCAGCTGAAATGTTTCACCAGGATGTGGCTATTGCACATGCTGCAATTTCTTGCAGCCACAGGTGAGAGTTGTATCAATTAGGTGAGCACCAATGGTGGCCCTAAATAGGGCTTGACAATCCTCACCAGAGGTACTAATTGCCCCTAACCCCTGATGTACCAATGTAGGGAGTAACAAAGTGCCAAACTATTATCCCCCAACCTCACCCCACAATGCCAAGGCTTTATAGTTTTTTCTACTGTTCCTCTATTTTCAAGGGCCACATGCTTAATTCTCTTATTTCCATAAATAGCAAATGTCTCTCTATGGAATAGGGTTCTAAATCTACTAATTTGTTAGATTAGGCAGGCAGACAGATACATACATACATACATACACATATAGTCGAACTGATAAATTTAATATAATTAGGTTTCCTTTGTAATTTTTTTTACATTTTTATGATAAAAAAATAAAATAAGCATGATTCTTCGTTGCAACTCTTAGGCTTCACCAAACTATAAAGGGGTGCATGTAAAAGTAAGGTTAAGGTAAAAAAAAGTTAAGAAAAATTCAATCCCTGAATGTTCAGACTTGAGGGATCAGTTCAAGCCAGGGAAATGTTTCATAATCAGCTTTCCAAAATGTCCTGAAGACTGTAATATTAACTTTTATTTTTATCACTTTCTTAAATCTAGACGATCAACCAGGTGTAAATGCTCACACTGAAAGTAGAACTATTTCCTCGAAAGAGTACATACCTTTATATCTGAGGCAATCTTCAAGACTGACATTAAAAAAGCTTCCTTTGCTCTATTTAAGACTAAATGTTGGGACCATGTTGCCTAGATATTAAAACCCATCTTATTTATACTGTAGTTTTGAGGTCAGAAATATTGCCTAGGGACTTATGATCACAGGACAGCACTGGCTGCTTCCATAAGAAACTTTTGTCTTGAGCTGACAGGGAAATAAAATTCCCACATGCTTCTGAAGAACATTAACAGTTCATTTCTATGAAGAAGGCTGTCTATAAAGGCTCCTAACCTTTCTGCACTGTGCTTTGTCTCCCAGACCTGGAATTCTCTGCTCACTTCTACTTCTTGAATCCCCAGTTTTCTTTCAGATGCAGATTATCACCTTCAACATGAATTCTTTTCTCTTTGCTCAACTAGCACCTAGCCCCTAGCCCCTAATCTACCTTGTGCCTGTTTTGCATATACTATATATGAATTAGGTGGCTCCCAAACCTCACTAGATTGTAAGCTTCTGGAAAATGGAGGGTATTTTACTTTTGTCATTGTATCTCCCAATAATGCCTGGCATGTAGTCAACTAAACTAGAAATTTTCCTCAAAATTTTGGGTTCAATCTGCAGAACAGCAGAACATCCTATTGCCAAAGATGGAAGGACTCTAAAGCAAAAAACACTGGTTTTTAATTATAGAATTCATCCAGAAAGCTTTCTGAGAAATGTGGGGAGTATTTTAAAAGATCCATAGATTTTTCTGTAGGCCTCTAGTAAAGCTTGACAAAGTTATTAAAATGATCACTGAACTTGGACTCAGACCATCTGATTTTCCTCTTGTGGTTTCTTTACAATGAACTTTACAATAAGTTTCTCAACCCTGGAAGCTTACTTAATTCTGGACTTCTCACACTGAAAGTATCTTATGTCCTTGGGCCTCTCCCTCAGATTGGCTCTATGTTCTTGGAGCCTCACTTTCTTTGATTTTAATGGGTTCTTCCCTGAACATCAATTTAAGAACATCTAGGACACTCAAGCTTTCATTTCTCTTCAAAAAGCATTCATGATCCTCTTCCCAGACTTTCCCTACATCACATCTTCATTTCATCTTCCTTTCCCTTTCTACCAACTGTATTCCACCTTCCTATTTTATGTTTTTGTCTTTAGCTGTTATAATATAAGCCCTCTAAGGGCATACATTGTCTTCCTTTCTGTTTGTTTTTGTATTCCCACATCCTAAAACTGTGCCAGACTTGTATGTGTTTAATAAAGACTTGTTGACTTAACTATTCACTGACAGTGTGATTTTGTCATAACTTCTCAGAATCTTAAAAAAAAAATAATCTATAAATAAGAACCAAATCTATGATTTCTTTGATATAGGAAACTCCCAGAGGAAATTTCCTATATCAGTGCAAATCAGCACCTTCTCTAAAAAAACTTAATCTTAGATAATTGCCCTGACAGAACAGAAAGGAGCAGGTATTTGCCCAGAGACATGCATTTCATATGTGTCAGCAATAGGTCTTGACCCCAAGTGTCCCTGACTCTGAAGCCAGGTTTCTATCAACTACACTACCCTTTCATATCACCCATAACTGGTTTTAAAACTGTTCATAATAATATATTCTCTGATGAAGTCCTGGATAGGGTGCATTAGGCAGAAAAAGACTGAAGTATTACCCTGAGGCAAACAAAGAGGGGTACTGATGGGGATCAGTTTAACCTTAGAGCCCTAACTTGCTGTGTCCAGCCAATAAATCCAAGTTATGTCAAACCCCCCAAGGCGCACCCTTTGTGGGTGTCATGGGCACCCTCATTTTGCTGGGCGAGAAATCCCAGCTATGTCCCTGAGGTTAAGTTTTCCCTATAAATCTGCTTATGGCCCATGCCATCTTTCCTGGACCCCCTTGGTCTGTGCACATGGCACTCAGGCTTATGATATCTTTCCCTTCAACCTTTCTCCATGTTATTTGGTGTCTCTCCTCTGATCCTTCCACCCTGTACCTTCTTAGAGCCAACTAGCTTTTTTAGGTTGCTAAATTCCTTTTAGGATTCAGCCTGCCAGTGGACAGCATGCCCCAACTTCATGGAGTATTCCCTTTCATTTTTTTTAATTACCATGGGGTAGTTGTGAGTTCCACTAAGGAACTTGTCTTTCCATCATTACTTGTTAAAACCCCCTTTTGCTAATTAAATGTTATTTCATATTTACCATTCCTGGTGTCTATTGTATCGCTTTATTTTGGCTATAACCTCTTCTAAATAAACCTACCTTTTGCCAAAGAGAATGTCCATTATCAATTCTTCACATGACCAAACCCCAACATTTGGTGCCTCTCCTAAGTCACATCATCTGGTGTCACATCATTTGCTACATCATTCTCTACTTGCCTTGGAATATGGTTGTGAGGATTAAATGTGAATGTATTACAAGCATCTATATAACCACGATATGCTGTTTAAATGTAAATAGCTATTGTAATTATTAGATTATCAAATTTTTTTTTGTATTTTGTGCTCAATCAGCCTATGTTCCCATCATAGGCAAAGGACATCAGTTAGTACTGTGCCCACAATCATGAACCATTTGTCCTGAGTTTTAGTAACTCCAAAAGATAAGATTTCATATCTCAAGTTTCTCCCAGCTCCTATCTCCCCCCAGGTGCTTTCCATAAGTCATGAAGTCATTGCTAGTACTTATACTCTTTGAGAGTATAAAATCCTTTAGCTCCAGAGAAGTGTGGATTAAGAGTGTGAGACTCTGGTATCTATAGTTCAGAAAACTGTCCTTGACCCATGGAGAAAGCCATAAGTGTTTGTAAAAATAAGACTTATCACTAGGACTTTCTAAAATGGAAAGAACTGATGAATGAATTATTCTTAACTATAATTATTCACCAAGATTCTCTCCTGGGCATTTATCTCTCACAGCTCTTCTTAAATTGGGGTCCATATTTTCTTAAATATTTGAATAACTGTTTTAATATAATTGTATTCTTTTGTAATTATATGTATTTAGTTTTAGGTATTTAAAAAACAAATTTCTTAGTGGTGGAGTCAAGATAAAGGAAACATTTTTCCTCATTTTCTTCCCTATTCTCCACAACAACCCAGAAAACATATTAAATGGAATTGGGAAAGCCAAGAAAAATCACAATGAATCGTTTTTCCAACCTAGGGAAGCTTAGAAAGACAGAAACATTTGTGGACTTTGGTGGGGACTGGTCAAAAGCATTTCCTGACAGCATGCACTGTAGTAAGACCAGGGGCATTCTAGCACCTAGGGACAGAAAAAATATTGAGATAGAGCAGAAGGACAAAAGGTATTAAGGCAAAAAGAGATCCCAGGGGACCACTGAACCAATGCTGGAAGCAGAAACAAGTGCCATCTGGCAACTATGTCACTCATTACCCAGTTCATAGTTTTAGATCTCAGGGAGAAAAGTGGTAACTGAGTGCCAAGCCTTTGTTGAGTACTGAGCACAAAATATATTCCAGAAATTTAGCTCAAAGTTTATGTGACTGTGTGGTTCTGAGCACAGGAGTAGAGCAGTGACTTATTTCTAATCTTTAGTTGAGCACATAAACTTGTAGAGGAAAAGCAAGAGCAGAAGACCAAGACCAAAGGAGAATCAGAAACCTGCAGCACCTCCCAGGGGCCTAATAGAGACTGACTAACAGCAATCCATTAAACTCGACTCAAGACGTAGACCCTGGATCAGGGATCTGCAGTGCTCAGATGGGAACACCTTGACTCTCAAGTAGAGCCAATGAACAGGCCTCTCCTTGGATCATACCAATTTTGGATACACCAAAAATTTATAGATCCGGTATCTGAGCTGTGAAAACAGCAGATATAGACATCATCCCCATCATCCCCAGAAGTAATCTGAGTCCAACTTTAATGTTAAGTCAAGAAATAGACTAAAAGAATGAATAAACAAGCAAAAATAAAAAATCCCAATCATGAAGAGCTACTATAATGACAAGAAAACTCAAGACAATAAGCACAAAAGATGTCAATGACTTGAAAACACAAGCAGTTTCGAAGGAAAAAAAAAGCAAGACACAAGACCACCAAGAATCCCCAAAACAGTTAAAGCAAGAGCTAAAGAAGGATATAAAAAGAAGAAAAAAAGTTTTTCAACAAGAACATCAGATAAGAAAATGGAAATAGAAAAAAAAAGAAATGAGAGCTAAGAAAGTTATAAAATGAAAATTAACATCTTGATAAAAGAGGTACAAAATTTTACCAAAAAAAAAAAAAACTCCTTAAAAATAAGAACTGGTCAAGGCAGCTAGGTAGCATAGTGGATAGAGTACCAGCCCTGAAGTCAGGAGTACCTGAGTTCAAATGTGGTTTCAGACATTTAACACTTTCTAGCTATGTGATTCTGGGCAAGTCACTTAACCCCAATTGCCTCAGCAAAAACAAAACAAAACAAAACAAAAAGAACTAACCAAATGAAAGCTATTGACTTCATGAGACATCAAGAAATAATAAAAACAATGTCAAAAGACTGAAAGAATATCAGAAAATATAAAATATTTGATAAGAAAAAATAACTGATTTGAAAACTAAATCAAAGAGAGATAATTTAAGAATCTTTGGTCTACAATAATAGCTGGATGGTACAGTGGATAGAACCCTGGTCCTGAAGTCAGGAGGACCTGAGTTCAAGTCCAGCCTCAGACACTCAACATTTATTAGCTGCATCACCCTGGGCAAGTCACTGAAGCCCAATTGCTTCACCAAAAAAGAGAAAAAGAAACATCTCTCTCAAAAGAATTTCTACCATTGATGTTTCACAACTAGTTCTAATTGTGCAGGGTCCAGGAAACTTTGTTACTTCCTCCTTATCCCTGGCTGCTGTCATCTCTTGGATGAAATGCTCTACTACTACCTTACCATGGCTATCAGTGGAATTTTGGAGGAGTATACTTCGTCCCTAAAGAACCAAAGCCTGTTCTCATGTATATTGCCTTTAGTCCATGTTCAGTTTTTTTTTTTTGTTTTGTTTTGTTTTTTGATCACTCCAATTAAATTAGTAGTTTTTTAATATGTTCATTGCAAAATCCCCTAATAGCATGGGACAATCAAATCATTCCCACATGCTGACTTTATCAATCATCCTCAATGAAATGTGATTTGTTCCAAAAGTGACCAAGTGGTCATTCAATTTTTTTTAAATAAAAAGTTCATATTTTCCATAGAAGAATGGCATGTCCCCCAAAATTATCTGACCCCTTTAATCTCATCAAGTTTATGAGGCTCTCCAGATGAATTTTCTATGTAACTCACATTTAAAAAAAAATAAATGCAAAACAATAATACTCTAATATTTCAGGCATAGTGTCTTGCATCCCTAGTTTTAAATTTCTCTCTAAAGACCAAGAAAAGCTGTATAGTTTTAGGCAACTCATTCAAAACAGAAGTTGCTTCTTTGTCTGAATATCTTCCCCAGGGGCTAATATTCTAACAAGGAGTCCATAGTAATGTCCATTATGCTGTTCTAAGACACCTTCTACAAGGCATTTAACTTGGTACTGATAAGAAACAGGAATCATAAAATGAATTAGTAATGTACAAGACTTTAAAGTGGTGTTTATATGTGAGTTATTATTACTGTCCCAATTATTGATGAATTATTCCTGATTAAGAGGTTCTTAACTTGGCAGTCAAGGTTACATAGATATTTCAATGTAGTTGTTTTCCTTAGTAATTCTACATATTTTATTTTCTACATGTAAAAAACATTGTTTAATGTTTTTACATCCACCTCCAAAGAGAGGACTGATGAGCTCTCAGTATAGATTGAATCATATTGTTTTGCATTTTATTTTTTGGGGGTTCTTTTTTGAGGAGGGATTTGCAAGATGACTAATTTAGAAAGGGTAGGGAAGAATCTGAAGAGAACTGGGAGAGAATCTGAAACTCAATTTTTAAAAAATGAATGTTAAGAATGTTTAAAATTAATAAAGACATTATTTTGAGAATGGATCCATAGGCTTCCCCTGACTGCCAAAGAGGTTCCTGGCACAAAAATGTTAAGAACCTCTACTTTGGATGGTAATGAGGGACACCATATGGGATGTATAAGCACTAAGTAAGCAATGTTATTTTTTCATCTTTGAATTGCCAGTGAGAAAGAGCGAGGTGGCAAAGTGGGTAGAATGCTGGACTTGAAATAAGGAAGATCTGAATTTGAATTCTGAATCATATACTTCCTAGCTCTAGCACTCTGAATGTCATTTAAATTCAGCCTCATTTTGTTACTCCATAAAATGGAAATAATAACAGCACCTACTTCCTGAGATCATAATGAGGATTAAAGGAGATAACAAGATAAATTTCACAAATCTTAGAGTACTATATAAATACTAGCTATTATTGCAATATCTTCCCATGTGACTTAACAAATGCGTATTAAAGTGAGACTCAAGAACCCTTTGAATCATGTCTCTCCCATTAACTTCAGGACAGTTACTTTACCTTAAAGGGCTTTAAACCTCAGAATCTATAATAAATCATAATACTATAGGACTTCAGAGTTTACAAAGTGTTTTCCTCACAACCACCTTATGAAATAGGCAGTATAACTATTATTATCCCCATTTTACAGAGAAAGAAAATAGCTCTCAAAAAGGCTAAATGATTTGCCCAATGTCACAAAATGAGCACTGATTGCAGGATTTGAACTCAGGTGTTACCCACTATATCACACTCCTTCTTAGCTATGATCCCTCCCAACTCTAATAAACTTGTAACTCTCAAGTTCGGGTTTAGTGAAGTTCAAGAATTACAATTTTAACTTCTATTAGAATCCCTGCTCTCTGATCCTTCCCATTTTCTTAGGAACCACCCTGTTTAATGTCTTTAGTCCATTACACATCCCTGGATTTTTCCCAGTGACCCAGGGGAAGTCCGTAGTAGTACACCACTCAGTTTTTCTTTTATAAAGAGGTGTCAAAACATACCCCCAGTACATTATGAAGCATGATCACAAGTACTGCAAATCTTTGTACAAAAGAAAACAGTTCCCCACAGCCTGGAGCCATGTATTCAACTTTATTTACAGCTTAGCACTGAGTGGGTGCTCAATAAAAACAGTTGACAAACTATTCCAGAAACACTAACCAATAAAGGCAGGAGCTCAAGAGAAGCTCCCTGCAGCCTCTCTTACCAATTAGGTGAAATCCCTATAGGGTTATTCCAGGTCATAGCAGAAAGTGTTTCCTTGGATTTACAAGACACCAAATTTGAAGCAGCCCTAGGCTTCAGATTTGTCCTCACCCCTTAAAAGACTTATTTACAATAAGCATCTAGGTCTGGGCTGTTTTTACTACAATCTCTTTATTAAGGACTGAGGTCACTGAAATTGCTTCTATGTCAGGCTCATAGCTCAGGATAAAACATTTCCTTCTAGGAATCATTTAAAACAATGCCTGTGGTAAAGGATACATGGAGCTCCCCACTCTGCAAATATACACGCAGGTGCCAGTGTAAATTCGATTTACATTTCTTTGCCCTCAGTTTTACCCTCTAACTTGGAAGTTATCCTTTCCCTTCCACACTCCTTTAGAGGTGGGAGGCTTTACTGTCTAACAGTGAATATTACTTATGAACTGTCTAGGGAGGAATTTACTAGAACAAAGATGACAGAATGAAGCTCATCATATTAATTTTTGAAGTGCTTTTTAAAAGTACAGCCTTCTGGTAGAGTATTTTTTGAATAATGTTGTGTGCTTCAAGGAGACATTTTCAAATCTCACTCATAATTTTTGAAAATCTTCCTCATTCAGAATCGTCACAGCTTGACAGCCGGGCTGTGTTTGGAGTATATTCCTCTATAACTTACTACAAACTGATTGAAGAGCTGATGAATTTGACTTAACCCAAACAAAAACCTTTAAATATATCTGGCTGAGCATGCTTAATGAAAATGCATATATAGACAATGTCTGGCGTCCTATTCTAAAAAAAATACAAGTGGCATAATTAAGATTTTCCTTGAAAACACACACACAACAACAACAAATGCTATTACTTTTTAACACCAGACAACAAATCCATATTATGATCAAAGAGGGGGAAAAAAAAAGGTCTTTACAAGTCATTCAGTGTCAGTTTTCACTTTCCTCTGTTTCTTTGCTGGTGGGAATCTTTGATTTGATTTTCTGAATGTGCTATGTCTAATTTTTAACCCCTTTGAAACTCAGTTAAGTATTGTTACAATCAGATTTATTGTGTTGTTTATTCCAATCTATTCTAGCTTGTACAAATGATAGACAAGAAATGTTTAAACTCTGCATTAAACTCATTAGTAGAATTTTCCTATTAACAAGCAATGTGGACACACAACTCAGCAAGCGCATGCAACCATAGCAATCAGCAGAAACTAAAAATTTAGAAGTATTTAATTACTATACTTCTAGACTATCATCACAGGGTACCATTTTGATATAGTCTTCTCTTCTGTTTTCTTTTCACTGAAGCTTTAGCTGGGGGAAGGGGGGAAGCCTAGGAAAACAATGGAAATACCTTTATAGTTCATGTTTAAAAGATCAAAATATAATAAAATTTTATAACAGAGTTGACCAATAATAATTTTTTTTCATTCATCCAACCTGATTTCTCTCCCACTTTCATCACTACCACTCTAGAGACTTACCATATAGTTTCTTGCTTAGTGTAGATACCCAGTATCAGCATATTGCAGAACACCAGAGATCAAGTTATCCACTAGCTTTAGTCTCTCCAGGAGCAGAGATACAGGCTTGTACCAACATCCCCTACTTTTCACATACTTTCTAAGATAGTTACAGAATGGTATGGATTCACATTTATATGTCTTTTTATTTCAAAGAATTTTTTATGCATTTCATTTTATCTACCTGAGGGGTAGGTGATAGACTTATTATTCCCACTGTACAGACAAGGAAACATAAGCCCAAGGGAGTCAAAGGTCATAAAACTAGCAAGTTATAAAGCCCAATTTGAGCCTAGGTCCTAGGGATCATAGGGGCCAAAAATTTAGAGCTAGAACTTTAAAGCTTATTTAGTTTCTCACACTCATTTTTCAGATGAGAAAAATGAGGCTGGAAGAGGCTGGATGACTTTCCAAGCTCCCACAAATAATAAACAGGAGAGCCTGAGCCTCTTATTTACATCTATTCCTCAAAGCCTTTTGACTTCAGGTTTAGATTTCTTTCTACTACACAGCATTGATTCCTTGAATGAAAACTCATATTTAAAATGATATTGTTGAGTCATGGCTAGATGCAGGGAAAAGAAAAAAAAATGGTCATGTTCATTATATTCTAATATATAAAGTAGAAATGTATATTTCTGCATTTTGGAGAGATTTTTCAGTAAGGGTAAGATGGAAAGAATGTAGAGAGAGAGAAAGAGAGAGAGAAAGTGTGTGTGTAATACCTGAGTTAATACTCAGTTAACCAGAAAATTCAATTAACTGAAACATACCATTCCTGAAGCATTCACATTAATTGAGGTTTTATTCAATATTGATTTCACTGCCCTGGCATACTGCTGAAGATACTGGGCCCAATTCTCCCTGTTCCAATTTTTTTTTCAGCTTTAAAATTCATTTGTTATGGAGGCTTTGGCAACATGCCTGGTAACCATGAAGGGCTTTTCCTACAACTGGTAACCTGTAACAACAACTACTCAAGGACATGGTTCTAATAAACTTTTGAAGATTCAATGGCTTGGATGCTTTTATCAAGAATGCTTCTGGTTTTCAAGACAAGCCAAGGGAGAAATGAAAAATACAGGCTCAACAGAAACAACCTTGGCCCATGAAAGGAAATTGGATATAATGGTAATCCAAAGCAGTCAAAGTGAAATAAGATAGTATGTAGTTTGAATGGCTTACACTAGGTGCCTGGCATTGGGGAGTTAAGACTTTATGGTCATTATTGCTTGTATGCTTTGGGATCTCCCCCAGTTATTACACAAATACAGTCTCACATCATTAAATCCTCATCAGTGCTGCCACTCTCTGCCTTTCACTGCACAGAATGCTAAAGAAAATGTGATTTCAGAGTTTCATTTTCAGAATGGAGGGGGAGGGTTTAAGAGATTTGTGTGTGTGTGTATGTGTGTGTGTGTGTGTGTGTTTTCCCATGAGCCAGATTTTGAGCTTTTCCTAGGAAGCACAAGTCCTTTGTTCATCCACTGACTTGAGATGTCAGTATCTCTTCCACAATCCAGTCTGATGCTTTCAGACCATACTTTGACATCTGAAATACTCACTGATTAGGTTTCTGTTCTGAAAATTGGAAGAAGATATAGTCAACTGTCAAGTAGAAATTCTTAAAGAATACCTTTTGAATCATCCCAAACTCCCATTTTAATGACTGATATCCCTATTTATTATTCACAACCATAAGCAATGCTAACTTCTTTTATCCCAGAATAAGAATTGCCTAAGATTATCACAGAATTACCTAAGAATCAGGATTTAGAGTTAGGAGAGACCTTAGAAATCATATAATCTATATCTTTCTCTCTCTTTTTTTTAATAGATGAGGAAACTGAGACCCAGAGATATGAAATAATTTGTTCAAAGCCACAGAGTTGATAAGTAACAAAGAAAATATTTTAATTCACATCTTCGTAATCCAAAGCTATTTCTCTTTGCACTATATTACCTTCCTTCCATTTGGAATATCTTTGATTATAATACTTTTCCTCTAGATACTTGCTAAAGGACCATCTTATGTTAGTGAAATAAATCATTAAATTCCATGTCCACCTACTCTGTCCGAGAACTTTCTAGTTTCTCTTAATATAGCTATAAAATGTTGAGTTTTTTCTTGGTTGGTTTTTTACCCAGAAATGCACTCATCTCTTCAGTCGAGGTCTAGATCCCTAACCATTCCACATGGAAAGTGCTCTTTCCATATTCTCTGTGAACCCAACAACTAAGTAATCTCAGTGGATAGTGTATATCCCAGCCCACCTCAGCTCCATGCAATGTTTACTCTAATGAAGACATAGCATTGGCACTTCCTCCCTGTATGACTGAGAAAGGGTGATGGAACTGATGAGCATCCTCCAGATGGTAGAGTTCAGCAGAACATCTGCCTCATCTGTCTGTTACCTCCCTACCATCCTGCTCTAGAGCTTTTCATTAGCCATTCGAGAAGTTCACTCAGCCCATTAAAATAAATAGTCCTCCAAAAAAAATCAAAAGTTCACTCTTCTGTGATGCTTGGCTTGGCTTTTCCGATTATTTTCACTTGCCCTTATGGGGAAATTGCATCCAGCTACCTCTCCCAAAATCATAGGAAGTTTCTTGGAAGAAATAACAATTGTTAGCCAAAACCCATGCCAGTACTTACTGTAGAGTCAAACCATGACTAGGACAACTAACATGAAGTATATTCTCAGTTAAGGGGCAAAGGGATACCATTCCACAGCAGAGAAGAGGCAGAAACTCCTTATCACAGGACATTATCATGAAGACACTATTGGTTCATAGAATTGGTGGAAGGGAGAGATAACAGGCCAGTGAAGATGCTTACTCCAACTGTCACACTTTAATTTTTTCTGTTATTAGCTATTCTTGTTAATTAGGTGCTAAACCCTATTTTTTCCCCATTGTCAACATCCTTTAAGTTCAATGCCATCTAAATGAGTGCCCTCAAGAAAAGCTCTACCATAATTATAGTTTTAAAATCAAAACAATGGAACTCGGTCCTTAAAAATGTCTACCAGCAATCTTCACATTATTTTTCCTCTGTCAAGGTATTTTACCCATAATAGACATAATCCAGGGAGATACTTAAATATTCCATCAAAGAAAAAACACTATTAGTCCAATGGTGATAACTAAATTCCTGGGAAATGAGTCACAACTATGAAGGCCACTAGTATTTTTTTGGATAGTTTCATCAAAAAATTGCTATATTTCAAGGGAGAAAAAAATATGTGCCAACTGTCAGAGTATAGCTTGTCTGTTGCTAAATGATAGATTTATGTAAGTAGGAAAAATACATGAGGAGGCATTATTCCAAGATTAAAATAGCTTATTGTAAACAAATAACAACTAACACAAAGAAATCTTGGTTGGGTGAATAACCATAACATTTTTTATTCCTCTGAATTAAGGGACCGATAACCTAGACATCAAAGTGAGAATGTAGCCATGCTACTCGTTTCCCTCTGTGTATAATCGTTAATGTCCTCAGCTGGGGAGTGATGGGAGTGGGGAAAACCTTTCTTCTTCATATCCTGAACTTGTTAGATCCACAGTTTGTAGATCTTCTTCTTCTAAAGAGGCCATTAGAATGGACCCAATTTTACAAGTGAAATGGTCTGAAAGGGCCATGCCTTGCTCAAAACATCATTTTCTTCTTAATGAAAAAATTAAATGCCCATGTTAAATTTGCATGGATGTTTGTTTTTTTTTTAATATGATCACTTTCTGCTCTGGAGCTTTTAAACATATTCATCTTTCAGTAAAAGTTGAGGGGGAGGGAGAGGAAAGGAGAGGAGAGGAATTAGGGGTTAAGGGTTAGTCTAATCTAGCCATATCACATATTCCTATGGAAAATAGCAAAATAAAGGGGGGGAAAGGGTAAAAAGGAAAGAGGGACTTTCAAGAACAGAAGGGGAAAAAATATCAATAATGATTCTTAACACTAAGAATTTGACAACACAATCATACTATTCTAATACACACATATATATAGTTATAATAGCTATTATCAAAAAATATCTTCCTGTTACCACTTTAAAAAGGATACCTAAGAAAATAAGTATTCTGATCATAGGTTTTGACAGAATATAGTTGTATATACATAACATAGCATAGCAAAAATGATGCATCTCCCACATATGTATTATTACCATCAATGTCAGAATTCTAGTTTGCTTAGTTCTGTTCTTTAAAGTGACCACTAGAGATCAATTACTAATCCTCTCAACTGCCTAGTACCCTTTCTCCCAAACTACCTAATATTTTTCTACCTTGTGCTATTTTGTGTTTATTCTGTTTGTACTTATTCTCCATAAAGTTATATGTGTATATATTGTTTTACTTAATATAATGTAAGCTCCTTAAATGTAGAAATTATTTTATGTTTTTACGTCCCTGACACCTAGCACACGAAGGCATAATAAGTAAGCTCTTAAAGAATGTTTGTTGATTGATGATAGATAGGAATTCCTTCAAAGGATAAGCAAGAATAGTTGTTGTTTTTAAAATCTCATTCCTTTCAATTCATTTCCATCAATTCACATGATTTCACACATGGCAAATAGTAGGCACTCAATAAGTATTTGTTACATTGCCTGGTGGCCAACCTTCTGGTGATGAACCTTTCCATATTTAATTTGACTGGTTCTCCAGATAACAATCCAACATCACACTCAAATTCAATTAATCAGTAGCGATTTATTAATTTCCCACTATATGCCACTATATGCTAATCAATGATAATCAAACATGAAAAAAATTAAATGTAACAATCCCTGCCCTTAAGAAGCTTAAATTTGGCTGGGAAGGCATGTATAGCACATACATGTCCATGTATGTATACATATATGTACATTGATGTGCTTGTGTGTACGCTGTTCTTATTTATTTCTGTGCACACATATGCACATATACACATATATTCATAAGCATGTCCACATACAAAATAAATGCAAGACAAATGGAGGGAGAGGTACTAGAAGTTGGAGAATAAAGAAAGGCTTCATGTAAAAGGTGATGTGTGAACAGTGCTTTGAAGGAAGCTAGGGATTCAAAAAGATTAAGTTGAGAGCAGAGAGCAATCCAGGCATGGAGAAAAGCCAGTGCAACAGCAGAGATGGAAGATGGAATCTACTGTGTGAGGAACAGAAAGGAAGAGTATTGATTATATATAAAGGGTAATCATGTATAATAATACTGAAAAGATAGATTATAAAAGGTTTTTAAACGTCAAACAGAGTAATTTTACAGGACTTGTATTGAGTAATCAATATTATTGATTATTGACTTTATCGAGTAATCAAGGTACAGGGAATATATTCTAGGGAAATGACTTTGTCAATTGTATAGAGGACACATTAGAGAGAAGAAAGATGTAAGGTGGAGGTAGATTGACCAAGTAGGTAGCTATTGCAATAGATTAGGTAACTGGCCTCAACTAGAGTAATGGCTCCTTTCCACTACAATGTTTGGCTCTTAATAGGCACTTCTATCTGGTTTTGATTGATTGAGATAAGGAAACATGAAAAAAATCGTGTGGAGATGGAATTGACAAGATTTGCCAACTGATTGGATAGGTAGGGTCAGAGTTTTAGTTCCTCTTACATTGAAGATCCAGAATCACGTCCATGATACAATAATCATCAGAGGATGATTTGAATCTATTGCTGCGCGCGCGCGCGCGCACACACACACACAATTTTCCTGCAGTTTTGTCTTCCTTAAAATGAGCAGATTAGATTACATGATCCCCAAGGTCTCTACTCACTCTGAAATTCTACTCACTCTACTCTACCTCCTGAAATCCCATGCCATACAGACCCAAGTAGGAAGGAAGTGTATCAATTTGTAAGACTTGAAACGTGACTTTTCCATTAGCATAGAGTCTGGGAGCAGCCCAGAGGGGCTATTTTTACATTTCCCTTTAAAGTAGTTAAGCCAGAGAAAGAGTGGGAAAACCTCCTTTTGACTTGAAAGGAATTATTGAACCAACTCCCTCCAGAAGCCAGGAGCCCTCCACCTGGCAGTTGGTAGATTTCTCCCTCTGAAGAGGTTGATTTCTTTATCTTTAGCTTTCAGAACCCCTATGTGTTCCAGGGCAAGAATGAGGCAAAAGGAATGGCAAGATCAGAAGGGCTCTAATTGTCTAAGAAAAGAATAAGTTAGAAGAAGCCAACACATTCAGCCATGATTTATGAAATACCCAAGTACTAACTCTCAAGCCAACAGCACAGCTTCCAGGCTATATGCAACCACTGAATTACCATAAATTAAGCTCAGGCAAAAATAAGGCCATAAAATGGACATTTTACAGTGGCTATTGACTATGATGTTCGGTTCACATTAAATCTTCTGAAACATTGTTACTTTGTCAACTGAATTAGTAATTGGTGTCATTGGTGGGGGGGGAAGCAGCCAATATATAAGGTTTCAAACTCCATATATATTACTCACTACAATTAAAGTCATTCTCCGTAAGAAGCTGCTATCTATATGCATCAGACTAATTATTTTGTGCTTTTTTACTAAGATAATGGCACATTGCTGCCAGTGGGCAAATCCTGATCATACATTATATCACACTTCCTAGCAATTTTGATGAAAACTACAGGTGGAGACAGATTATAATGGGAACATCTAATTGAAATTCATCTCCATTTTGCTTCAGATGGAAGACATGCTGCTTGAGCCCTGAAACATATTCAATTTCATTCAAATTGGATGCAGATTTTTCAGGCAAAGCTAAATTCAAAAAAAAAATGTTTCAAAGGGTCCTGGAAGGGGAACTGATGAGTCCTGTGCTTGCTCTCTAGCTCTATTTCCATTAGTCCCTTTTGCTCTTAGTCTTTCCATTTCCATGAGTACTCCCCACTGGGGTAGGATAGGAGCAACAACTCCCCCCACCCCCACCCACTGTGAATCCTTATTTTCATCATAATATATTTCACTATTTAGCTGTTTTCCCCTACTCCAAAATACCAAAGAGGAGCCTTGAACATTGTCTGAACGTTTGTCATTAATCCATGGACAAGCATACTCTTCCAAACAGAAGATGCCTTCTTTCTATAGCCCCAGCCTGCAGTAGGGAAAGAAAGAGTAATTTCTACCAATGATGCATTATGTGAAGAGTGAAACAAGAATTTCCAGGATTTAAAAGAAATCTTGGATTTGCCCATGGAGCAACAAATTCCCTATACAAACAACAAGAAATTTGTAAGATACTATGCTAAAAACACTAACAAACATCAATCAACCAGGCCAAATCATACATATAACAAAAAAAGATAAAAGCTTATAGAGTTTGCTTTTAGGGAGTCTCTGATCTGCCATAGTGCCTCACAATACAAAAAATAATTGCTCTTTACAATGATGGACTCCAACATAAATGGACAAACTAAATATAAAAACTTTAAAAACTTTCACTAGACCAACAAAGAACTGCTGTATAGTGAAACTTTTAGGACACACATGCATAGGACACATCTTCAGTGAAGGATAACAAGATTGCCACCCTTGTGGAAAACTCTCCTGAAAAAGTTTTCTTTTTCAGTCTTTATGTTCATCCTATAAATTTTTATCCAGTGCATCTGAAGTTATATTCACTTTCTTATTCAAGAGATAGTAAAGTGGATTTTGGCTAATGCTACTTTCATAGAACAGTATCTTCTGGACCACATTTCCCTTCTTCCCAGTAGAGAGGTGGGGGACCATAAAGGCATTAGTATTATATATGCTGTCAGGCTCAGTGACTTGGTTAAAACTCCTTAATCACTTGTCTTTGTCAGAAGAGAGGGTTCAGTGTGGGGAGGATAGCAGGTGGTGACTATGATGTAAAAAACAAAAAGACATCAATAAAACACTGAAAAAGAATATAATTAATTATCTTTTTATATATTTCATATACCATACTTATTTAGCATATAATGAAATAAATATATATAGTAGACTAAAATGGGATTATTTAATGAGATTTAGACAAAGAAAGGATTTTAGAGTTCATCCAACCCAAATAATTTTATGAATAAGTAAATAAGGCCCCACAAAAAACAAAGAACTTTCTTGTGGTCATTTACTTAACTTAAAAGAGGCATAGGTGAGGAGGAACAAATACATCTGGAGACTGGGGCAATCTATGTGTGCACAAAAAAAGAGATTCCTTCATCCCCCAATGCTTTGATTAGAAAAGGTAGAGAATATATATTAGAGAGTTCTTCTTTGATCATTTATTTAAAGGTGGGACATAAAACAGAAAGTGCATACTTTCTTACTTAGTTACTGTCCTAGACTTCATCATACCCCCCAGCTGGGTAACTTCCTTCTATCCCTTTCCCATTTCCCATCTTCTTTTTCATTATATTGTCTTATCTATTTTTTTTATTTGTACCCTATCACTTAGCACAGTGCCTGATATTTAGTAGGTGCTTTGTAAATTTTTATTGACTGACAAAAAGCAACTGTCATTTAGTAAATGATAGAAAGGTCATTTTAGCCATTTGGGAAAGATCTGGACTTGATTAAATCCAGAAAGGTAGATGGAGTCAGATAATAAAGGGCTTTAAATGACAAAAGGAAGAGATTGGATTGGGGGGGGGGGAAGACTAGGTTCTAAAAAGTAATAGGGAACCTCTAGAGTTTATTGAGTAAAGAGGTAACATTTTCCAATTGAGTCACCAGTCAGAAGCTAGATTGCAAGAGCTTTAAAAATGAGTACTAGGAGAAATGAAAACAATTAGCATGGAGTTGATTGTGGAGTTTGGTTCTGAAAGTAGAGAAGATAGAGGATAGGCACTTTAAAGTGAGGTCTTTTGCTTTGTTTTAAGGATGAGGGAGACAGAAATTTTTACAGACAGTAGGAAAGGAGTCACCATATAGGAGATAATGAAGATTAGAAAAAAGATGATGGTTTGGGGGCAATCTACCATTAAGGTTAGGATGAATGAGATTTAGGGATACAAGTATCAAGTTTGATCTTGAAGAGCAGAAGAGTCTCTTCACCTGAGACTAGAACATAGGAAAAGACAATGGCACTTATTAAAAAGTTTTGAAATATGAACTCAAAAAGAGGAAGCTCATGGGGAACATAGAGTTTACATTAATGACTGAACATGAACAAAATATTCATGTACATCACAAACCACATACAATTTCATAAGCACAGCACTGGAAAGCACAAAGATCTAAACATTGTACTGTGTCAAACTGCCATTTGAAAACAACCTCATAACTCCTAGATGCAGTTGCAAAAGCAGAATAACCAATATACTTTCAAAAATGATCTAATTCTTCCCTGAAGTCTTCAAATCAGAGAAAACAAACATATAGTGTGCAATGATAGGCAAGGTTCTCCAAAGCACATTAAATAACAGTTCAGCTATCCCTTTCACAATTGATTAGGTCTGGAATAGAAATCAGTTTTCAACTTTTTTACAGGAAGCAAAATCTATTTCTTCCTCCATCTGGCTCCAAAATCAGCAAAGTAGAAAATGTGTTGTGACCTAGGCATTCCCACGCTCATTACAAAGTGCATTGCTGCAACACCCTGAGTTCATCCCAACCAATTGACCAGGGGCCCACTCATTGATACCATGGACAATTCCCTGGTGTATTCTGTGGATGAACAGTTAGTGAAGAACCCAACCTATAGCAATCTCTGTGGATCTCTTCTCCATTTGGGAACTAAAGTCATCAGGAGATGTGCTAAACTGACCATCTGTTCCTCTCACTGATAATATGTAATTAAGTAATTTATTTATTCAGCACTTGAGCCCCCTCCCCTCTTCTCCCATTAGTTAGGGATGATTATGAGAAATCCAGATGTAGTTAACATATTGCTCACTTGAGCAAGCGGTGTGTTACAAACCACTTTGCTAGCCTCCTGGCTAATCCCACCTCTCAAACCCAATTGTGGTATGAGCCTTGCTGCTCCATTTACTTATTTCCTTCCAACTATAGGCCTCTCTTTTCTGTCATGCACCAAATCATTTGCTATGTATTTTTCACTTATTTAAAAACAAATTTATTAATATTATCCTTTTACTAAGCCAGAGGAAAGCTGCACAGTGCTGTCACATAACATCTACTACTCTAACCTCTTCATTTTATAAATTACAATATTAAGTTCCAGAGAAGTTAAGTGATTTACCCATTAAGCTAGTAAATGACAAATTCAAGCCTTGAATTCAAGTCTTCTGCCTCCAATTTTGACATTTCCAATAGCATGCTTGGAACACCTAACCCAAGTGGAATCTAACAATAAATAAAATTATTTGATAAAATGGGAAATATAGTATATGTACTCATCATGACTAATGACACAATTCAATAGGAAACCATCAGCTTAGTTTAGTATGCTGAATATTGGGGAAAATTCTATAGCTTTGTAAATGAGTGATACCTACCTGAGATGGCTTCCCTCTTCACTTCTGCCTTTTAAAATTTTAGATGCTTTCAAATCACAATTCAGGTACCACCTCCTAGAGAAAGTCTTAACACCTGCATCCAGTTGTTATTTATTAACATCCTTTCTTCCTAAAATGACTTTGAATAACTTATTATATATTTTTGAATTTACTTATCTGTTTCGTTAATTTTTCCTCTACCTTCCTTCTAGTACACCGTAAGTTCTTTGAGGGCAGTAACTATTTCATTGTTATCCTCATGTCTCCTGAACCCAGTATGTTCATTTGTGTATGGTTGATATTTGATATTTTTAATTGAATTAAATTCCCACAGAATGGAAAAATGAAATTGAGCTTGTGACTCTGGGCTAGGAACTTTATCTTTGTTTCTGGATCCAAAATCTCTTAGCTTGTATATGCAAGGGCATCTACAAATGTGAGGATACAGGAGCCGAAGGATGCTGATTCATAGGAACCAGAAAGTTTGGAAGAGAAAAAAATCTGTAGCAATTTTGATTTCTGTTTTAAACAAAAATTCTGATTGTGCTATTACATTACAAGGCATTGAAACTATTATTTTCCATATATCTCATATGTCTATTAATTCAACTCAAGCTTTCTTTTTCAAAAGCCATGTTGAAAAACTATTTTCAAGTATTTTCAATTCAAGTATTATATATATAAAAGCATTTTATACTCCCAGTACATAAGCTAAAAACATTCTCATAACTAACTTAATTCAACAAACACATGCTAATCACCCATACTGTGCCAAGTATTGGGGGAGATAATGTAGTATATTCCTTAAATGTAAGTTCCCCCAAAAAGTTAACTCTAGTTCATGGCATGCTTCATATCAATATCTCTCAGAACTAGAAATCATAAGACTCCACTTATGTCCTTTTCACCAGATTGACCAGAATACAGACTAATTCAAAGCAAAAATCATTTAAACAGCTCAGCAAAATAGTAATAACAGAAACAAAGAAAATTCCTCCACAACCATGACTACAAGATATATATTCTCATAGCTTACTATACAACTAGTGGAAGAGAGCACAAAGTATATGCAACACACAGGGCAATGCACAGAGAGCATATATATTATGAATATAATTAGCTATACCAACTCACCTCCTAGAGTGGTAGCCTTTCTGAAGCCCTTCTCTGTTTCTAAAGCATCACTCCTGGGTTGTTCCCCTTTTAGACATCAAACTACAATCAACTGTTCTCATATTATATGAATTCAGCACTGGGCCTGGAGTCAGAAAGACCTGAGTTCAAATTAGACATCTGACACTTAATAGCTGTGTGATGTTGAGCAAGTCACTTAATATCTGACACCCTGGGCAGCTAGATACACAGTGGTTAGAGCACTAGCCTCTCAAATCCAGACTCAGAAACTTAACATTTCCTCGTTGTGTGACCGGAGGCAAGTCATTTTAACCCCAATTGCCTTGCCAAAAAATAAAAATAAAAAAAGGGCTCATTCCCTCAGTTTTTTTCAACTATAAAATGTAGATAATAGGATCTACTTCCAGGATCAAATGATGAGAAGATATTTGTAAAGAACTAAGCACAGTGCTTGGTTAGCCAGTCATCTGTCTTCTGGTCCTTTACATCTGGGCTTCTCTCTGCTGCCACATGCTATCTTCTGTTCTAGATACTATATGATTACTCCTAAAGTATATGTTTTCAGTTCTTTTAGCCTCAGAGTAATCTTGATTTTTCATGATAGACACTTCCCAAACCACAGTAAGTTGGTCAACTAGAGGAAACCCTCAAGCTTAAGTTAAATCTTTTTTTTTAATTCCTTTTATTCTCTCTGAGATAAGAAAGAAAGGATTTCAATGCTAGTCTTCTAGACTTTAAATTGAGTAAACAATCCATTGTGCCATATTAATGCTCAACAAGCTCATGTGTTTCCTGTCATCATATTTCTAATTCATATTTTCACTAGCTCACATAGACCTTTAATGAGAATAATTTTTATTTTTTCAGCATATCTAGATCACAATCTCAGATGGATGGAAAATTGTTGAACAAATCTATTCTTGTAGCAATTTTTATTTATGAAAATTTTCCATACCAGTCCATCCTCCTCTATTACTCTCTAACCTGTAAAAATTCATTGGAAATGGAAGGGAGGAAAGAAGGAATTTTTAAAGTTTGAGACTATATGTAAATATTTCAAAAATTTAGCAAAGTTTGCAGTCTGCTTGCATATACTATTACATTCTAAATAGTCATTTTATGATTTTTAAAGCTGGATATATTATCTAGTCATAGAACAGCATTTCAAAGACTTTACCTTAAAATCTAAGTTCATGTGGGGGTATGGGAGAAATGATACCAGTTTTGTTGTATTTTGTTTTTTTCCTAAACAAACCCCATTTGTCTAGTGGGACTCCCACTTCATTTCAAACACAAATGTGCTATTAAGTGAATCTGAAATAACTGATAACAAATCTCTCCACTGGGCCATTGGGAAATTCCAACCTCTATAAGTTTGCAAGTGCTAAACCAGCAACCTTTTAGAGAAGAATATCTATCTTTTTTGAGGGGTTTCTAGGGAATAAAATATAAAACATTCTGAAAACAAAAATACTTTTCCATTTTTCCAAGATTTGTTTTGCCTGCTTGATTCTAGACTGCTCAAGACAGATATTGTCAAGACCCATCATGTTTTCAGGATTATGTTCACAGTTTAAATGTTTCCCAATATATGGTATGAGGATCAAGACCAAAACATCCCTTGAGGTGGTATCAAAGAAATACATTCCTTGGTGTGTTTTTTTTTCTTCATCCCTATGAAGTCTCCAAAGGAGTTTTTTCTCTCTGCCAGTATCCCTATCACTTATTAATTTGACAGTCCTTCTGGGAGGAAAAAGGCATGTACAAAATGTACATTTAATAATAGTAAGAATTAGATGTAATATTTTGATTAACCATACATAAAAGAGGGAGGGGAAAAATTGATAAGCTAGAAAAGAAAATTAGAAGCTGAATTCTATTTGAATGTCATTTTATGAGTGAAACAAATAATTATTAATTGGGTAAGAAAAGTGTTCATTAATGAAAAACACCTGCTAATCTATTCCATGTAGTGAGTAAAAATGCAATAAAGGTAAAGTGAAGCAAGTTTTCCAGGCAAGATAACAGTTTAACAGTGATGCATATAAATGTTAATGAGTCAAGCTGTCTCCTTCTTGGTGGGTTATCAATGATTATAGAACTGAAAAAGACTGTATTTATCGAGATTCCGAAGAATGAGGATGGAGGTTCAAGTAGTAATAAAAAAAAAAAAAAAAAGCTTTTTGAATAGCTGCAACTGGGAAAAGTGGACTTGTTTTCAGGTATAGCTGATCAAGTTCCCCTCAGACTAAGTAATACTAATGGCTTTGTGAGGCTCAGCAGCCTCTAGTAATCTTTTCTAGAAAAACAGAACTACCTCAGTCAAAATCCCCTCTCTTTAGCCTTCCCCTTGGAGACCAAGTTACTACCACCATCTTCTTTGAGAAAAAAAAAGAAAAGACTGAAAAGTGGGTGCAATGTGGAAGGACTTGATCCAGGGTAGTTCTGCTTATAAGGAAGCTTAGGGAGCAAATGTCCCAAGGACTAGGAGTGATCACAGTCTTCAACCATGCCTTTAGTTTGAACTGAAAGAGTTTTTACTTTGAGATAGGCTGAGAAATAGGATTTGACAAAATGGAGAATCAGAAGGATTGCAAATAATACTGGTTATTAAATAGTGCATAAAATTAATTTTCTTCATCCAATAAAAGCTGATTCCATTCTACAAAAAAAAATAATTATTGGGGAAAGGATACTATGTTGGATGAATAACAAGGGATGCTTTTTTTAACTGTGTAATTTTTTTATTTAAAAAAATGTACATTTTGTCAAAATAAAATAATCCCTTTCATCAAAGTCTTCTGCTAATAATTTCTTATTGTACAGGAGTGACCTCAAATTCTCAAAGACAGACTACAAACTCCAACCAATCTGAATAATACTTTGAATATGGGTAACCTTTGTGTCTATGAAAGACTAATCATCGAGAAGACCATAGGATGATTAATACTTTTCAGCCACAACAACTCACAATAACCATCTACAATGGCATAGAATTGCAATCTTCATATCAAGAAGCTCCTCAAAATATTTGCATAAAGATATGTCCCATTACCTAGGGATAAAAATTAGACCTGTGATTTCTTTCATCAAGGAAATTCCCAGTTGAAAAAAAAATTCCCTCAATGAAGATAAACTCTAAGGTACCTAAAAAGGTACTTAAGTTCATTTTAAGATCAAAAAATCAGAAATTTAGAAAGGAAGGTACTTTAAATTCCACTTAGACTAAATTCAACATATCGAAAATAAAACTCATTATCTATTCCCAACCCCATCTCCTTCCTTATTAATATCAAGGGCAAGAGCACTCTTATCATCCTTCAGGTTCACTACTATTTCTGAGACCTATCAATTTCATCTTTGCAACATCTTTCCAGTCTACTCTTTTTTCAACTCTCACACTGCCCAAACTGGTATAGACCCTTATCATCTCACACCAAAATTGTTGTTATACTCTGCTAATGGTTTTTCCTTTCTCAAGGCTGTTCTTACTCCAAATTATCCTCCAAAGTATTTTTCCTTAAGCTCAAATGTGACCATGTCACCCTAGATGATTACCCTGTCATGCCAATCAAGACATTGCAGTGGCTCCCTGTTGCTTCCGGTATTTAAGACAAAATCTTGTTTGCAATTGGCATTGCAAAATATCCATTGCTAATACTGGCCATAAACAAGACTCTCCATCTCTCAACTCCAGGGATTTTCTCTGGCTGTTCTCCATTCAGAGAATACCCTTTCTACATCTCTACCTTTTGGTTTCCTAAAATTCCATCTTCTAAAGGAAGCTTTTCCCAACTCTTTCTTTTAGTTTCTTCCATATGTTAATTATTTCCTGTTTATCTTGTTTATATCTTGTTTCTACCTCTTTATTTTCTTGTTGTTTTTCTGCCTTCATTAGAATGTAAGACCCATAAAGGAAGGGAAAGTATTTTGCCTCTTTTTATATCTCCAGCACTTAACACAGTATCTGGCATATGGTGGGTGATTAATAAATGTTTATTGACTAATTGACCTAGGCAACTCCCCTCATTTAACACTTGAGTAAACTAATGAAATAACTTGCCCAGGATCACACACCCAATATATATTGTAGAGCTAGGAATTGAATCCAGGTCTTCCCTGCTTCAAAACTGATTCACTATCTACTCTTTATATTACCTTCACTGGTTCAGTAAGAATCTAAAGAAAGTCATTCATTATATGAGTAAATAACCATTAAAAGTTATTTAAATTACTGATCTAGAAACATACCCTCTCCTCCAGAGCTCAGTCCACTTCTATCTACCTCTCACATAAAAAATGTAGAAGCAATTACAGAGTTCCCAATAGTGTTAGATTTCATATCCCATTTCCATTTAGCTTCAGCACAAACTCTTTCCATATTGCCAAACACTCTAAATATTCACACCTGAGGGTTTGCAACGTGCCATCCAATTACATAAAGTTCTACACCTGAACAAACCTTACCTACCCTCTCCACTCAGTGACAGAGGTACTTCTTTCAGGCCTCTGTCCAAACAAAGACTCATAGCCCTGAGTGCTTACACTTACATATACATTTATAAATACAGATACCACAAAACTAAATCACATTCTCAACTTCCATATTCTCTTTCTTTTCAGATACATTCTGTCACAAATACCTAGGAATTCAAATCAAGGCTGTACCACCAAATATCAATATCAATAGAATGTCCTGACTGCTATCTCATAGCCCAGAAGGTAATTTAATATCACAGTCAATTGTAAACCTCCTTCCATTCAAATCAATTGCTTGCCAGTTCAGTTATAAGAATCTAGTATCTAACAATTAATTGAAGGGAGGTGGCAATGTATCTTTAACTTCTGGGAATGAGGTGATCATGGGAAGAAACTACCACTTCATTCTACACAACGTATCTTAGTACCCCTACTGGGAAATAGATTTTTTCCCTTTTATTTCAATAGGTAGCTCTCATATAAAATAGACTGAACAGATATATATATGCACAGGATGAGCTCTCTCCTATACAAGTAAACAGACTTCCCATTTGGGATGGTGGGAATCAAAAATGAAAGGTATAGATTTTTTTAAAATTTCTTTCACTTCCCCTTCTTTGAATTTGTATGTATTCCATTTCTTCTTGAAATGCAGTTAATATTTAGACATTGAAAAGCATAAAAAAAAAAAAGGGACCAAGCTGAGAAGGCACTCAAGACAGGTAAAGAATGCTGTCCATGCATATGTGCGAAGTTATTGTTTCAATAACTATTCTGAATTCATTTTAATCAGAAAACAACACAGCACACAGAGTAAAAAGAAAAACACAATGAAGGAAAAGTAAAGTTTGATTCCAGGTAAAACGAAAGAGCTGAGCCTTGAAAAGAAATTTAATTTTGTGAAAATTTAGTGCATTTTATATTTAATTTTGCTTTGATTTATGACTGAATCTCTTGGGTTCCAATGGTATATACGAAACCATTAACTCTGTGGAGGCAATTGTTAGTTTTTATAATAAAAAATGCATACTGCTTATACCATTATTGCTTAGGAAATTAGGTAACATGCCTTCTAATACCCTGTGCGCAGAATACTGTAGCAAACCACTTAACTTGCAATAATAGAGTATTGACTGGGTACAGTGATATGTGAGACACTGCCATGGCCAGATTAGGCTACCTTCAAACTGTGTTCGATAGAGTCCCTCTTGTAATACATTTATTCCACCTTAGCAGAAGAATTTTCCAAAGAGATAACTAAGAAAAGACCTAAGAGGATCAAACTGTAAAAATAGATATTTATTTTTTTCTTTTTCATTTTGTTTTTAAATTCTTAGTAACAAGAATGTTATTTTCATCCAAAAATGATAATGCTATGTTACATATTATACTGAGTACTATACTAAAGGCATATTTAAACAGATTTTTTAAAGTAATATTTCATGTTTTCACAAAGAAAATTAATATCTAGAAAGCCTGTGTTCTCATGGGCTTAAAAATATTATAGAAAGTTTTCAGTACCTTAAAAGATCTTTCAGATGGCATCTAGTGGTATCAACAGAACAAATGCAGACAGCAATACACACACACATATATATGTATATGTATATACATATATATGTGTGTATATATACATATATGACAATGCTCACGCAAATATGTTGCTCCCTCCCTCCCCCAAAAAAAGAGATTTATTATTCTCTACTAATTGAGCATATTCCACACTGAAAGAATAAGATAAATTATCTACCAGTCCCCACAATTAACTTATAAGTCCTAAAACAGTCAGATTGAAGATTTACATTTGCACCTAATGTTGAAATCTATTAAAATAAGGGAAAAGCTCTTATTTAATAGTTTCTTTGAGGCCGCTTGGATTAAATGAAGGGGTAGTCACTGGGGAAAGTATTCAAAGTATAGCACCAGTTATGTGACATTCTATCTCATGCCTCCATTCCCAGAACTCCAAGGCTTTTCCACCTCATCTCAATCTCTTGTACTACCTTCTCCTCAAGGCTCAGTTTATATTCCATTTCTTTTGTAAAAGAAATTATTGAGGCGGGGCAGCTAGGTGGCGCAGTGGATAGAGCACCAGCCCTGAAGTCAGGAGGACCCGAGTTCAAATTTGAGCTCAGACACTTAACATTTCCTAGCTGTGTGACCCTGGGCAAGTCACTTAACCATAATTGCCTCAGCGGAAAAAAAAAAAAAAGAGAAAGAAAGAAAGAAAAATTATTGAGGCATTTAGAAAATCTTTCTTTAGAGCTGGTGCATAAATGCACTACTATCTGTAGCACCCAATCAATCAGTTCAATCTCTAACCTCCCTGCCAATAATCCCTTTCCTCTTTTCCTTTTTTTTTTGGTCATTGAATTTCTCTGGTCCTACATGAAAGAACTCAGAATCCTACTCAACATTAATCATTAATTCCAATCTCAAAGTCCCAATAGCATTGGGCCAGGTCCCTTTGATTATCCTTCCTTGCTGGACAGACACCCCATGAACTTTGGATCCTCTTACCCTTTTCACCTTCACTGGGGATGTGTTATTTTTCCCAATTGTGGTGCAAGATCTTTGAGAAATGGAACTGCCATCTTTTTTGGTTTATATCCTCACTCCTTACCACATTACTTGGCCATAATAAGCTCAATGTTTTCATTCACTTATTCATTCTTGCAAAAGCAGTGTAAGCAAACATTTATTTAGCAAAGTTTGATTTATGTATTAAGACCTATCTGCCCACAGACAGACCTAACAAGATACCTTGCCAAAGTATCTGCTATGAAGAATCACTATTTTTGAGTCAAGATATTGTCTCCATAGTCATAATGCAAAAACTGAACATTACAGGGATATAATGAGCAAAATAGCACTTAATGAAAACACTAGCACTTATTTTATCACAGAATGGCCTATTACCTATCACTTTGCTTATGAGGTTGTGGGATACAATCTAATTCATTTATTGAGTGTCTCTGCAATATAGGCATTGTTCTAGGTGCTAAGACATAAAAATGAAAAGAGGTGGTCTTTGCCCTCAGACTACATACTTTCTGGAAGATATTATGGATATATGTTATGGATGGCCATGGATACAGGCAAGGAATTTGGTCTAAAATAAGCTAAAATGTGAGTTCCAATGAAATAAGTGCTTGAGATGCAAAATAAGAAGATTCACAAGAAAGGACTATCCCTGACTGGATGGATTAGGATTCTAAGCATAGACTTAGAATTTCAATAATCATCTAATTCAATCCTCTCATTTTACAGATTAGAGAACTGAAGAATGAGATATTGAATGGCTTGCCCAAAATCGAAGCTAATAAAAGGCAGAAGTGAGATTTGAACTCAGATCTTCTCACCACAAAAGTTTTCCTTTTCACTGTACTATGAAGGGGATAAAGAACAAATGTCAGATAAAAAACAGATGAGTGGAAGAGGAAGGGCAAGTGCCCTAGACTAAAGCATGATGTTCTTTCTGCCTAGGGAAAGCAAACTATGAAGGGATATACATGACATGCAATCGGATTGATCAAGTGTTGTTATAGCATTTCCTCCTCTCAAAGATCTTGCATTAGAATTGGAAAAACAATACATCCACAGGGAAGATGAAAAGGCTAAGAAGACCCAAATTCTGAGTTATTCTTATTCTTATTGTTGGAAAGAAAAATGGGCTCAAAGTCCTAACTCCCACACTAATTGTTTTTCCTTTTGCTTACATTTGTATCCTCAAAACTTAGCACAGTACCTGGCACATAGTGAACACTTAATAGATGCTTATGGTTGACTGTGTTACCTTGGGCAAGTCACCAACTGCTTGTTCACTACTTCCCTACCTCTAAAGTTAAAACAATAATTCCTATGTATATAATTCCTATAATTGTATGTAAAATCCAAGCACCATTAATTGATTGTGCCTTTTAGATGTCAAAATTCATCTGGTTCATGCAAATGGGAAACATGGCAGGCACAGATAAGACATGCTTAGTGGGTCAACTGGAATCTGCCACACCCTTCCTAGGAATTGTTCTTCAGCATTTTTTTTAAATGACTACCTAAAAAAGTGATTAACTCCCCCCCCCCCCAAGCTTCACATTCTGCTCATGGATCCGAGTTGTAATATTGAAGTACTTCTCCAAGCCAATGACTGGGCAGCAAACTGACAATTTCTTATATAAAGTGGCCCTTTTACAATCCAGTGCAACTCCTTTATCCCCTTTGTCCTGTATAATGAGAATAAAAGAAGCTGAATGAATTGTATACAATCAACACTGGTATCATGGGGGTAAAGGGTGTGTAATGAACTGTAAAAGAAATGGTTTTTCAAGTCACAGGGTGTTCTGAGAAAAATCCACAAAAAAGAAATACCATCTAGAGACCTGACATTTTTATAAATTGGTCCATAAAACAGTAATGCTCAAATTTTTTACTAGACTAGAAATTATTTAGTTTTGACAGAAATAGCCCAAGTAGCACGGTATGTATTCCTACAAGCAAAGTGATAAATAAACAAAATTTAGCCTGAACCAACTTTTGGTCCCACAAAAGAAGAAAATAGTGACTTTAAGAAGGGAATGGGTCCAGTCAGTATGTCCTCACATTCCAGGGGATCCTACTGATACCCATTTCAGAGATTTTCAAAGAGAAAACAACATATTTCACATCTTCCATTAGCAACTTGTCTCATTTCTCTCAGCTACTCTTAGAATTGTGATCATCTCTCCTAGGTTCAAGGGGTTATTTCCAGAAGATGGAGAATTAAACAAAACATCTCTCTTCAGTTTCTAACATTTAGAAGCAAATGCTCTTTAAAATGAATGGTTATGGGATTAGTTTTACCACTATGTCAATAAAAGTAAAAGCAGAGGCCAACATATAACTTATTCAAGGAATTTTGATTGAAGGTCCTAGCACAGTTAGGCAGGAAGCACAATGATAAAGGTGCTGGAAAGAAATTGCTTTTGGTGCTTCTCCTTGACCTGAGATAGATAAAATATCTCATCAACTCCCATAACTTTGGAGGGACCTTTCTCCTACCACTACTCTTCAGCAGCAAAGAATCTATGGCAAAGTTGATTTTTGGTGAGATGGTATTTGAGGGCTAATTGTTCTTGCTTACAGGAATATCCACTTCTCATGTAAGACTTTTCTTCACAAATTCTTGCCTTTCAATCTAACCTTGAAAGATGAGGGAAAAAATGATTAGTGAAAATATATTTGGCTGAGTTCTTAGGCAGTCTTTCCAAACTCATGAGTGATATTTTGAAAAGCTGAGTTTTGGCATGCATTTAACCCTCTCAGCAGTTTTAGAAGTAAATGACTATTTCCTGGATAGAAAGCCACTATTGATCAGTTTCTCATAATGAGCTAAAGATGACATTTATAATCTTTAGTAATCTTAAGAGCTAACTTTTATCTCATGGTGGATAGGCCCTCTCCCATAGGAACAACACTTATCCTGAGAATGACCTTGGAAGTAGCAATTGCAAGAATGAGGTTTCTCATAAAAGTTACAAAGGGAGAAAATATTATTGAACTTTTAATAAGTTAGCCAAGAGGTTATAAACATTTATTATTTACTTTAAAGAAAACTGTTAACTGAATTTTGAATGTAGATTAGCTTACAATATACTATCCAAATTAAGTGTTACCTCTGCTTAAGTAGAAATTTCTCAAAATAAGGAGGAGGCAAAGCCTTAATCATTTTAGTAAGCAATAAAATTTAAAAATAGATATAATTTGTACACAGTCCCTTAGCCTCATCAGCCTTATGTTTTCAGGGGAAAAAAAACTAATATGTACATTGAATCATGAGGTGAGTCACAGGAGTCACATAAGTCACTGTCTAAAAAACAGATCACAAAGAACACCAGCAAAAATTTCTCAGGCACAAAGGAGATTGCACTTGGACTAATTAAGTATAGGAGTAGAAAACTTTGTTTGTGAGAAAAAAAACTATTGAGGAATTGAGTCCCTCTAAAAAAAATTCCGTAACTCCATTATTTAGATTTTTCAGGTCTTGACTTCTTCCAGGGGAAAAAAGTCTTTGGAATATGCTATAACCTCTTCAGAAATCCAAGAAACAATATGTAAACAAATCATAATTCTAATATATATAATTCCTGATAAACTAGAGGAATTGCTAGGGATTTTAAAGTATTTCTAGGTGACCAAAAGAAAGAAACTTCTCTCTATCAAATCATGGTTGTCTTAATTTCCTCCTACTAAAAAATGCTTTCAACAGCACTTTTTATGAATAGCAGGGACTACTGATAGCATATATTAATATAGTGCCTGTTACTTTTCAAAATGTTTTACTCACTATTCTTTTGAGACAGATACTCAGGTCATTTTCTTCATTTTGTTAATAAGACAACCAAAGGTCAGAGAGGTTAAGTGATTTGTCCAAAATCACATAGCTAAAAATAAAAAAGTTATAACTTGAACCCTGCTCAAATGATTCCAAGTTTGTTAGTCTTTCTTCTATAACTACAGTATCTCAAGAGAAACAAGAATACGAAAAGATATCCACAATAGCAATTGCAGTGTAACAAAATGAACTTGATTAGCAATCAGAAAACTTAGATTTTAGTCCTCTTTGTCATTAATAATCTGAATTACTTGGACAAATCATGTTGCCTTTCTGGATTTCTATTTCCTGATCTGTAAAATGAACAACTTGGATTAGATGTTCTCTAAATTCTCTTCCAATGTTAACATTGTATAATTCTGGCAACTGAAAATTTGAATGATTATCAAGATTTAGGACACAGGCACATTTTGCTCTAGAGAACTTAACTCACATCAAAAGAAGGTTGATCTTTGTTTGGAAATGAAGCAGATGATTCCACTGGGGTTAAGCAAGCCAGTGACCCAACTTTCAGTGTAAATCTCCTCAAGTGCTGAGGGTGCTATGAGAACTGCAGCTAAAAACAAAGAGATTAAACTAAAAGCTAAAACACCTGCCTCAAAGCCTACAGGGAACACTAGCCATTCTGACAGGCCATTTGTGGTGATTGTCCTGTCTTATCCAATAAACTGAGTATTTGAGTGCTGAGAAGTTGATGTCTCTTGTCAGTTGACCATAATTTCAACAGTCACCATTCCACATATATGTTTTATTTGCATCGCACCTGTACTACCATAGGCCAAGAGAAGAATAATGACAAAGACAATTAAACTATAATCAGCCCTCGTGCCATATGAGAAAAATGCAATATGAGAAGCGGCTGTTCTTTATGTCAGCAGAAAACTGGGCAACAGACAGGCAAAATAAACATTTATGCACTAATTTTTGTGAAGAGATTACAGAGCACAGAGATTGTATAGCATATCACAATAATATATTCCAAGACTGTAGTAGATATTAAAAGAATGTGTGATAAGGTTAGCTGGCCTTTTCATCCAATTACTTTTGTTGTATAAAGAACTTCCAGGATACCCTACCCCCATGGGACCCAGGAGAACACTTAGCTTTAAATCCTTCTTTCTTAATAAAGTAGGAAGAGAAAATGAATTAGATCATGTGATTTCACCCAAGCAAACACATCTGGTGCCCAGGTGTGTCTGCCCATCAGTTTTCTAGCAGCTAGATGAAGTAGAGCATCTCATCATCTGGGTTGCTGAACCCCAAGACACAGATGCTGACAAATATCTGTCCCAACAGCTTTTGTGCTTCAACTCAATTTAACTTCATTCTATATTGCCTAGCACAAATGGAAATTTTAAAAAAAAAGCTATATTTGTACCACAATTAAGTCACCCTGGATCCAGTAGTTGCCTGCATTGCCTACCTTCTCCTATTCTCTGATTATTCTTAATCTTCTCAATAGGGCACCAAGTGGAACTCTTAAAAGCTGATCACATATTTCACAAGGTTTATAGGAATACTCGATTAGGTAACAAAAATGTTTCTTGGGTATAGCCTCTGGTACTTTGGGTAAGGAGTAAAGGATGTCTGTACATTCTCCTTTGTGCTACAATATCATAGGATACCCTCTGATATACTTCTACCTCTCTTTCAGTTTACTTCCTATTTCCTTCAAGACTATTTAGGGGTTACATGATTTCCTGAGGATCTAATACTGATGTCTGTCCAAAAATTCCAGGAAGATAGCAGAATGAGAGGGTAAAATTGCAGGAGCAATTTTCCCATTAAATCAACTAAATTTTAAAGTCCTGAAATACAGAAAATACAGTAATGACAAGAAAAATAAATAAATGCAAAAGCCCCACTCAGAAATTATCCCAAAAGGTAACTTATAGGAAAAAAAATTATTGAAGATTAGAACACCAGTTCATAATCCTTGGCAGTCCCATAATTTCTGGCTTCAGCATCCCCATTTCCATGCTCATCAAGAGCAACCCTATTAACTCATGTAGTTGCAGAAAATTTAGGCAACTTCTTTCAGTATTGACCCCTTCTCCATCTACTAGGGAATTCTAAGGAAGGAGGAAGTACTGTCTCTCTAGAAGGCTTCCACCTCATTCGCTCTTCTCCTTGTCCCCATCTTTTGAAAGTTGACCCCTTTCCATGACCAAAGCAATGAAAAAGCTCATATTTTGGATTTAATTTCTGGACAGAGTCCTCAGTGTAAGCAGGGACCCCACTATAAGGACAAGATGAAAGCAATGAATCAGACTAGCCCAAAGATTAAAGAAGGAAAGTGGTTGAATGTGGAGCCACTGGATATAATAAACTAATACGGTGGAAAAGGAAATAAAAAACTGAAAAAGTGAGAGTAAAGTGAAGAAGAGATCAAGTTCAAAGGCTTCTTGGAGACCCCATCTTAGTAAGTGATCTAGGAAGAATCTCCTTTGATGCTATCACTAACAGTCCAAAGGAGCTGACTTGAGACTGAAGAAAGTCAGCTTTGGGAAAGACTGTGGATCCCAGAATAGTGAAACAAGCAAAGCTAAAAAAAGGCCACAAAAATGGCCAATCTGACTATCTGCAGCAGTAATCCCAGTGACCATTTTTACCCTTTGGGAGAAACATAACTAGTACAACCCTTTGGATCTGAAAAAAACTGAGAATCAAGTGGAAAGGTTGGTATATGGGTGCAACAATGTTGGGGAGGAATAGTAGTAATGTACATGAAACATAGGAATGGAGTATGTTCAGATTTGTATGTACAGATTTTTTTTTTGGTTCTAGTCTTCTACATATAAATTGTAAATTTATTTATAGTCATGCCTAAGTGACTTGTACCATGTGATGACAAAGAATCTTCCAACTGACTTTGGAGTCAGGAATCCAATGAAAGAGATAACCTGCCTTTCATCATTTTCTTTCCTTTGTGGCTACAAAGAAAGGGGTGTATTGAGGTATCTTTTGGGAGAATCAGATGAAAAGAAATCTGTCCTGTCTCTCCCTTGGTCATGATAGCTGTAAGCACATGGCCACCTGTCTCTTTGTGTTTGTGTTTCCTTGATCTTAGGCAAACTAAGATTCCAAGATGGAAGTGTCCAGAAAGAAAACACAAATTTCAAAAGGTCTACAGACCTATGATTGCAGATATGACAGTCTCCACTGACATAGCAGCTAATAAACATTTAACAACCTTCTCTCCAGAAAAAAAGCATATGTGACACTTTGATATTTAATAATCTACATTGTTAAGGATTTTTCAATCACTTTTTAAAATTGATATAATGAGAAAAAACAAGAAATCAAACCCAAATCTATAGTGTTTGCCAAATTTTAAAATGTAAGTGCTCACACTGAAAATTTAACAATTGGCTCAATTCATTAGTCTGAGAAGAGCTGATTCCAGCACACCCTTCTTTGGCAATGACTGCTTTGGGAGAGGAGAGACTCATCAAAAAGACAACTTTAGGGATTGCCCTGAAGTCCCATGACCCTCCCTAAAAAAGAGGACTGGCAATGAATTCTCAAAACCACAGCTGTTAGAACCTAGCAGAGCAATATACCTAGGGACATTTAAATGAAAGCTCTAATAAGGGAGAAAAGACTTTCAATGAAAAGATTTGTATGTTTACCACATTCTGTCTAAATGTACGACTCATGTCCATTGTTTTATAAATTTGTCCCCTACCTCACCATAATATATTTCTGGGAGAGTTGATCCCAAGATTTGTGTAAATGTTTGTACTAATTATTAGTAGTATATCCCCTCAGTAAATCCCTTTACTAAAAGCTAATTGTCTATTGACTGATTGTTGATGATAAAAACAATAGTGAGGGTTCAAGAGCTAGTGTTAAAAAGCATAGCCCCTGAAGGCTCCCTTTAGAATACTGAAAGAAATAGTAGTTAACCTTCCTGGGTACCTAAGTTATATATGAGAATCCAAGATGTGGAAAATAGCTATGAAAAGTATGCTACATATGTTGTCAGCAAGAAGACTATAAAAAAAATTGGAAGAAAAGAAATCATAAAGGAGGGGAAACATGGGGTAGCTAGGTGGTGCAGTGGATAAGAGCACTGGACTTGGAGTCAGGAGGACCTGAGTTCAAATCTGATCTCAGACACTTAACATTTCCTCGCTGTGCGACCGTGGGCAAGTAAGTCACTTAACCCCAATTGCCTCCAACTGCAAAAAAAAAAAAAAAAAAAAAAAAAAAAAAAAGATAGATTTATCTTTCCCAACAGAATTCATAAGTAAATGTGTAAAAAAAAAAGTATAATATATATAAAACCAATAAATAAATAAATGAGCCATTCCATGGTGACAAGTTAAAAAAAAGAAAGGAAAGGAAAAAAAAAGAAAAATCAGGAGAATAGACAGACAAAAAACAATTAAAGAAGAAAAGTGAATAAACTGTTTTCCCCAAAAAAAATAAGCTGTTCAGTGAGCAAGTGCTTTACAATGAAGAAAACTGAGTCAAAATTCCCTAAGGAAGGTAAAGTTATCAAAAACACATTTTGCAAGAGTCCTGGAATTCAGAGCCAAGAAGGCAGAGTAGAGGAAGGACTCAGTCAAATTCTCCCAAAATTTTTCTCCAAATAGTGATAGAGCCAATAAAAGGTCAGAGTAAGACATTCTTCCACTCCAAACAGCAATAAAATAATATCTCAAAACAAATCCTGGAGAAGTAGAACTATCAAAAGGATGGAGTAAAACAATCTTCCAACCCAAGAAAACTTAAGTTACTAACAAAAGTCTATTTGTGTCTAAATGAAAGTGGGGGTACAATTCAGCACAATCTGAATCCCTACAAGCCTGTAGCAGAACTTGAGTTACTGAATTGTCAACAGTAACTTTTGGAGCTTCCATTTGACAGGTAGGAAGGGAATCAGATAACTAGTGAGAAGGAGATTAAAGTGCCTTTGCTGTCATTGAGAGGACTCTGTTGCATTGTTCATTCAAGGTTCCAGGTCTCAGAGGAGAAGTAATAAGAGTAGGGAGTTTGGCCATGTTCCAAGGTAGAAAGGAGTACTTATAATAACTGAAAGATCAGAACACAGGTCAGGTGAGCAATGATCATATCTGTCCTTAGATCATACCACTTTAGAAGATTTAAAAACATGCAGACACCCCCGACCAGAGCTAGCTCTGAAAACAGCCACACAAAAACCTAAAGCTTAGAAGAACAACTTGACTTCATCTCACTGCCTCAAGTAGAGTCCAACTTTCACACAAAATTAAAAGTCAATAAATAGGCTGGAAAATAAGCAAACAACAAAAAATATAGAAAATTATTTTTCCAACAAAAAAAATCAAAACAAACTGAGATAGACAACAATGTTAAAACAGCTACACACAAAGCCTCAAAGCAAAATGTAAATTAGTTTCAGGTCCAAAAAAAAAGAACTCCTAGAAGAATTCAACAGGGTTTTGTAAATAAAATAAAATATGTAAAGTAAAAATGAAAAAAGAAAGATATGAGAATAATGCAAGAAAATCATGAAAAAGGAGTCAATAATCTGGTAAAGGAGGCACAAAAAATACTAAAGAAAACAACTTTAAAAACGATAGATAGAATGATATCTAATGCAGAGAAGAACTTTTTAAAAAACAAAAATTGGTCAAACAGGAAAAGATATAGCAAAATTCACTAAAAAAAAAAAATTCTATAAAATTGGGCAAGTGAAAGCTAATGACCCTAGGAGAGATCAAAAAACAATAAAATTAAAGTAAAAGAATGAAAAAAAAAATCTCATGTGAAATATCTCATTAGAAAAAACAACTAACCTGGAAAACAGATCAAGGAGAGATAATTTAAGAATTACTAGACAGCATGAAAGTCAACTTCAAGAAAGACACTACACATGATTTTTTTTAAAAAGAAATTATCAAGGAAAAATTTCCTGTTATCCTAGAACCAGAAGGTAAAAGAGAATTTGAAAGAATCCACTGATCACCTCCCAAAAATGATCTGTTAAAAAAAAAAGAAAAAGAAAAGAAATATCATAATCAAATTCCAGAATTCCCAGGTCAAAGAGAAAATATTGCAAGCAGACAGAAAGAAATAATTCAAATATCATGGAGATAGTCAGACAAGATTTAGCAGCTTCTACATTCAAGATCAGAGGGCTTAGAATATAATATCCTAGAGGGCAAAGGAGCTAGGATTTCAACCAAGAATAACCTACTAGCAAAACTAAGTATAATCCTTCAGGGAGAGGAAATGACATTTAATGAGAAGACTTTCAAGCATTCCTAATGAAAAATCCAGAATTAAATAGAAGATTTGACTTTCAAATACAAGACTCGGGAAAATCATAAAAAGATAAAAAGGCAAGAGAAATCATAAGGGATTCAATAAGTAGACTGTTTATATTCCTACATGGAAAGATGAAACTTGTAACTCCAAAGAACTTTATCAGTATTTGAGTAATTAGGAATATATGTAGACACAGGGCACAAGCTGACTATAATGGGACGATATCCAAATAAATAAATAAAATAAGAAATGAAAAAAAAAGGATACACTAGGAGAAAGGAGAAAAAAATGGTAAAATTGAGTAAATTATCTCACATTAAAGAGGCACAAAAGAGTTTTTATAGTCGCAAGGAAGATGGGAAGAGGAGAGGTATTGCAGGAAATACTTGAACTTTACTCTCATCAGAACTGACTTAAAAAGGGAACAACATCCACATTCAGTTGAATATAGAAATCTATCTCATCCTACAGGTAAATAAAAGAGGAGGAGAATAAGAAAAGAGGGGCTGATTGATAGAAGAAGGAATGGTTTGGGAAGGGTGGTCATCAGAAGCAAAACACATTGGAGGAGAGACAGGGTAAAAAGAGAAAAAAACAGGGTGAGGGGAATGTAGGATGGAGGAAAATAAACAGTAATCATGACAGTGAATGTGAAAGGGATGAACTTATCCATCGAATAAAAGCACACAGCAAAATCCTACAATATATTATTTACAAGAAATACACTTGAAGCCGAGAGACATACATAGAATAAAGAAGATACTGGAGCAGAATCTATTCTGTTTCAGCTGAAGTACAAAAAAACCCCAAAAAACAGGGGAAGCAATCATGACAAACAGACAAACAGACAAAGCAAAAGCAAAAAATAATTCTAATTAAGGAAGATAAATAGGAAAATTACATTTTACTGAAAGGTGCCAAAAACAATAAAGTAATATCAATATTAAACATTTACATGCTAAATGATATACCATCCAAATTACATTAAGTTTAAAAGGATCTCAACCATTTTGGAAAGCAACTTGGAACTATGCCCAAAGGGCTATAAAAATGTGCATACCCTTTGACCTGGCAATATGATTAATAGGTGTGTATCCCAAGGAAATCATAAAGGGAAAAGGACTCATGTGTGCAAAAATGTTTGTAGCAGCTTTTTTGTGGCAACAAAGAATTGGAAAATGAGTAGATGACCATCAATTGGAGAATGGATGAATAAGTTGTTATATATGAAGGTAAGGGAATACTGTTGTTCTATAAAAATGCCAAACAAGCTGATTTTAGAAAGGCCTGGAAAGATTTACATTAACTGATGTTGAACCAGGAATACATTGTACATAGTAACAAGAAGATTGTATGATGACCAACTATGAAAAACTTAGTTCTTCTCAGCAGCTCAGTGATCCAAGGCAAATTCCAATAAAGTTGGATAGAAAATGTCATCTGAATCCAGAAAAAAAAACTATGAAGATTGAATGTAAATCAACACATGCTATGTTAACTTCTTTTTTCTCTGTTTTTTTCTTCCCCTCTCATGGATTTCCCCTTTTGTTCTGATTTTTCTCTCCCAACATGATTCATAAAGAAATGTGTATTTTAAAAGTTACTATACATGTATAACCAGAAGAAAAATCATTAAAATTTTTTAAGTTTAAAAGGATCTGCACAAATAAATCAAATACAACTAAAATTAAAAAGAAAGCAGAAAACTGGTGAGGGCATATAGGGGAAGATAGAGTTTAGAGCAAGCTTCTTTGATTAAGACCTCATTTCTCAAATATATAGGGAACTGAACATAGTCATTTCCCAGTTAATAGTCAAAGGATACAAACAGGCAGTTTTCAGATAAAGAAATTTAAGTTACATACAGTCACATTTTTCAAAAAATGCTCTAAATCACTATTGATTAAAGAAATGGAAATTTAAAAAGCTCTAAAAACACCACCTCATACCCATCAGATTAACTAATAAGACAGAAAAGGAAAATGATAAATTTTGGAGGGGATGTAGGAAAACTGGAACATTAATGCATTGTTGATAGAGTTGTGAACTGATCCAATCATTCTGGAGAACAATTTGGAAGTGTACCCAAAAGGCTGTAAAACCAGGAGAACATTGTACACAGTAGCAATATTGAAGGAGGATTAGCTGTGATTGACTTAGTATTCTTAGCAATACAGTGATCTGAGACAATGCCAAAGGATTTATGATAATAAAAAAAAATGCTATCCACCTCCAGAGAATGAATTGATAGAGTCTGAATGCAATTCAAAGCATATTTTTCTTAAACATTATTTTTCTTGGGGTTTTTTTGTGTGTAAGGAGATGGGAGGGTCTGTGCTTTCTTTTATAATATGACTTATAAGGAAATATGTTTTACATGACTATATCTAATTGGAAGTACAATCAAGAATAAAGCCTAAAAAAAAGAAAGAATAAAGCCTAAATTTTAAATAATATAGATGAAAATTAGAATTTTTAAGGAAGAAATAGGCAAATCTAATCAGAGTAGTGAATCTATAGCATAATGCAGGATTTACTATTTACAATAGTAAATTATTTGAAAAAGAGAAAGAATTGGAATATAATTATACAGAGACAAGAATGGAAAATAGACTTTTTTTCAGTCCAGAAAATTAGAAGAAAATATTAGGGCTGGCCTTTGTGTAGTGGCTAGAAACTGGAAACTGAAGGGATGCTCATCAATTGGAGAGTGGCTGAATAAATTATGGTATATGAATGTTATAGAATATTATTGCTCTGTAAGAAACGACCAGCAGGATGATTTCAGAGAGGCCTGGAGAGACTTGCATGAACTGATGCTGAGTGAAACGAGCAGAACCAGGAGATCATCATACACAGCAACAACAGTATTACATGATGATCAATTCTGATGGACATGACTCTCTACAACAAAGAATTGTCTCAAACCAGTTCCAATTGTTCACTGAAGAAAACCATATACACCCAGAGAGAGGGATATGAAATATGGACCACAACGTAACATTTTCATGATCTCTATTGATATTTGCTTGCATTGTGTTGCCTTTCTCTGATTTTCTTTTTTTTTTCTTGTAGATAGAATTTTTCTTGCACAACTTGCCAACTATTATTACATTATTAACATGTAGTGGACTTCCTGCCATCTAGGGGAGGGGAGGGGACTGGGGGTAAAATTTGTATTGGAAAGCTTTGTAAAGATCAATGCTGGGGAACTACCCATACATGTTATACAAATAAAAAGCTTTAATTATATATATATATATATATATATATATATTGGGATAGTGGGATAGTGGATAGAGCACTAGCCCTAAAGTCAGGAGGACCTGAGTTCAAATCTGGTCTTAGACACTTAACACTTCCTAGCTGTGTGATCCTGGGCAAGTCACTTAACCCCAATTGCCTCAGGAAAAAACAAACAAACAAGCAAACAAAGAAAAAAAATAATGAAATTGAGACTCAAAGCAATGAAACAGCTTATCTAAAGGATTCACAGTATGAACCAGAGGTAAATCTAGAACTCAGGTCTTATGAGACTAGGTTTAATGCTCTATACCACATTGCCTACTAGTAACTACTCTTGTATCACATTCCATTAAATTATGACTTCTCTTTGACTCCCATTCCCTTTCTAAATGTGGCATCCAAGGCTGATTGGGTAGTCACCAAAAGCAGCAACAGAAAATGCCACTGCAGCATAGCAAGGCTGACTTATGATCCCATCTTAGCAAACTCTCATCTGCTTCTAAACACAGCTGTTCCCACATGGAACAAAGCCGTGTGCAAACAGTGCCAGTCAGGCCTTGGAGCAAAAGAGCCTACAGTGGAAGAAAATCACTCTATCAGTGGATTCTTGTTTGTAGCCAAGAATCCAGTCCATCACCTGTAATTCCAGGTACCCATGTTCACAAAGATGCCATCTTCTGCTGCTCTCTGCCTAAAGCAGTTCTTGGAGTGATGCTTATACAAACCCTGCTCTCTGGGTTACACTTTGATAACAACATTCCCCAAATCTCTGCAAGTCTACCAATAAGAACAAAGCACAGAGGGGCAATGAAGAAAGTTATGATATGCACAGTGCTTCCATCATGTGAATGTACCCACCCTGGAGGAGAAAACCGTATTCCTTTTAGTTATTAGGAGGTTAGACTCCATATGAGCTTTTGTATAGCCACAGAATTCAGTTTGGTTTTGTTTGTTTTTTTTAAATTTTCAATTAAACATAATGAATCTTCTCCACAGGATGCCTGGAACAGATTTGACTTTTACAGCCCATCAGATGTATAGGTTACCAGCTTGGGTAAAGTCCCTGTGGATAGTCCTGGAAGCAAACTCTAAATCCCAACTATAAATAACTTCACCCCTGGGGCCCCCACCTAATGCTCCTCCTTTTCAATACAATCTTCTCAATATAGTATCACGGGGATGGCTAATGAGTGCTGTGACCCTGTATCTTCTAGCTTATAGACAAAGCCTTTGAAGGCCTCTTTCTACCTATATCCCTCTCCTGTCCTATCATTGCTGACCCTTCCCAGCTTCATTCAAATCTGTGGGATTCACCCAAGTCCAGAAGCTTTATTACACCAAGATTCTTTCTAAACACCTAGAGATGATTCATTCTACAGGTTTCATTACTTTAGCCTACAACTAATAAGTCCCAACTTCCTATTCTCATCATTGTTATTAAGTACGACTACCTACCAAAGTAACAATTCCTTTCTTCTGCTAACTCTTCCTACCATTTTGTGTTGTACTGCAGCTTTCCCTTTCCCTAAACCTCTAACCTTCTCTTCCTGACTTCTGGAATTCTTATGCTATTGTTAATGTCTTTTCCTTCTTTAAAAACTTTATTTTTTAAAATATACATTGCTTTATGAATCATTTGGGAGAGAGAAAATCAGAGCAAAAGGGAAAAGCCATGGGAGAGAGAAAAAAAACAAAAAAAAGAAGTGAAAATACATGTGTGGATTTACATTCAGTCTCCTTAGTTCTTTTACTGGATGTAGATGGCATTTTCTGTCAAAAGTCTATTAGGATTGCTTTGGCTCACTGAACCACTGAGAAGAACCAAGTCTTTCACAGTTGATCATTGCACATTTTGACTGTTATTGTGTACAGTGTATTCCTGGTTTCACTCAGCATCAGTTCATGTAAATCTTTCCAGGCTTTTCTAAAATCAGCTTGCTCATCATTTTTATAAAGCAATAAAATTGCATTATCTTTATATATAACAACTTGTTCAGCCATTCTTACTTGATGGGCATCCATTCCTTTTCCAATTCTTTGCTACCACAAAAAGAGCTACCAAAAACATTTTTGCACATGTGGGCCCTTTTCCCTTCTTTGTGATATCCTTGATATATAGACCCAATAATGGCACTGTTGGATCAAAGGGTATTGGGCATAGTTTCAGATGGCTCTCCAGAATAGTTGGATCATTTCACAACTCCAGCAACAATATAATGATTTTTCCTTTATCCGTTCTATCTCCACCTCTCCCCTTAGCTCCAGTTCCACATTTGGAACAAAATTCTGGGCCTCTTCACAGAGATATGCCAAATCAACTCTGTTGTGGATATTTTACTGTGCCTACATCTATCTCTATAAAACATGAAAAGAGAAACCACTTTCTTTAGGATCTCTTTTAAAAAGGTAAATAGGACAAGCTCTTCCTTCCTTCCGGGGGTGGAGCCATGGTGGCGGAGATCAGACAGGAGTCTCTGTAACCTCCTCTAACCTCCCCTCAAACCAACAAAATATGAAGCCTCTAGACTGATTCTGAAGCAAAAAAAAAAAAAAATCCACAATATCTGGAGAACAACACAATTCTAGAAGAAGATACTCTGGAAGAACCTCAAAACAGGTCTGTTTTAATTGGGCAGGGGGGTGGCCTACTGAACCCAGACTGCAGCGCAGGGAGACTGGGGCAGGGAACTGGAGCAGGGAGCTGGAACAGGAGTCGGAACAGGAGTGGGAGCGTTGTGCTTTTCACACACCTGGGAGTCTTCTGCGGCCTCTTGGAACAATTTGTCCTGATTGTGGGCAGGTGGTTTGGAGGGTCTGCCTTTTGAGGGGGATAGATTGTAAACCACTGAACCCCTGATGAGCATCTGGACCTAGCTGCCATTACACAGCACCTTAAAGCAATCAAACAACAGGACTGATAAGCACCAGAAATAATTCAATCAGCGGAGCTGCCCAGCCCCTGACATAATTCAATCAGCAGAACTGCCCAGTTCCTGAAATAACTCAATCAGCAGAACTGCCCCAGGGCAAATTAAAGCAGCTGTCCCACCTTTGCCCTAAACAGACCTCACACCTTTAAAAAAAATGAATAAAAAACCAAAAAGAGCTCTCACCATAGACAACTTTTATGGAGAGAGGGAAGAACAGACTTCAAATCCTGAGGCCCCTAAAGGTAAAGCAACTCCAGAAAAAGCACCAAAGAGAGACATAAATTGGTTTCCATGTCACAAGGCTTTCTTTGAAGATTGCATAAAAAATCTTAAAAGAGAGTTAGAAGAAACATGGGGAAACGAAATGAGATCACTGCAAAATAAAATGGAAAAAATGGAAAAAGAATGCAATGAACAAAAAAATGTAATTGGTCAATTGCAAAAGGAACTAAAAACAGTAACTGAAGAAAATAAGACATTAAAAATTAGAATCGAACAATTGGAAATTAATGACTCATCAAGACTTCAAGAATCAGTTGAACAAAAACAAAAAAATGAAAAGATAGAGAAAAACATGAAATATCTCCTAGGAAAAACAACTGACCTGGAAAATAGATCTAGGAGAGACAATCTAAGGATTATAGGGCTTCCTGAAAGCCATGATGAAAAAAAGAACCTGGACACTATCTTCCAGGAAATCATAAAAGAAAACTGCCCTGATATTTTACATCCAGGAGGCAAAATACTCCTTGAAACAATCCACCGATCACCTCCTGAAAGAAACCCAAACATTAAGTCCCCAGAAATATCGTGGCTAAATTCCAGAACTATCATACCAAGGAAAAGATATTACAAGAAGCCAGAAAGAAACAATTTAAATATCGGGGAGCTACAATTAGGATCACACAGGACCTAGCAGCTTCTACTTTGAAGGATCGAAGGGCCTGGAATCAGATATTCCGAAGGGCAAAGGAACTTGGATTACAGCCAAGAATAAGTTACCCAGCTAGAATAAGCATTATCTTCCAGGGAAGAAGAT
>JAJPUD010001935.1:363895-372424 GCA_023553655.1 Myrmecobius fasciatus | reverse complement strand
AAAAAAATAATAAAAAATAATGTTAAATGGCTTTTGTTTTACTGGATCATCCCAGAGAGGGATAAAGTTGCAGATGACCATCTTTCCTTCAGGTAGCCCAAAATGTCCCAGGCCACCTCAGGGACAATGTTGGCTTAAGAATCTCAGAGATCCTCTTTCTAAATATCTGGATTGGAATGGACATATTGGTCCTTCTGCATTATTAGTGAAGATAGATTAATTATGGCTTCTTCCAGAAAGATATCCCTTTTCTCTTATATCTCTGAGATAGGCTTAGAATAAGTCATTCTAATTGGAATATGTGGCAAAGATTGCCAACTTCTGATTTAGTGGCTTAGGAAGAGAAGGAGACAGAGACACAAAGAGATGGGTTAGATATATAAATGAATAAACTTTTATCTTTTCTTCCCTTCCTTGTACTCACTATTCTAATCAAACTGACCTATTGGCTGTTCCCTAAAAACAAGTTGTCATCATTCCCTTATTCCTAACACAGGTATTCTGTCATGTTTGACATACATATGCTACCACTTAAACTCTCTGTTGGCTTCAAAGCACTGTTTAGGGGCAACTTCATGCTACTTTTCCTTATATTGCTCCCCACTTCCTCTTACTTTCTTCATTTTGTAATAATAATAACAATAGAAGCCATTCTTATTATCATTTATATAAGCATTTATCATGTTTACCAATGAAAAAAAAGTGATATAAAATCTTCAAATTGTTTTCATTAACATTTGTCTTAATAACTTGAATTTTTAAAAAAATGTGGTTGTCATTAATTTGCTTTTGTTGATTTCAAATGTTCCATTGATTAATTTTCTCTGTTTTTTGAAACTAATATCAAATTATTCTGTTGACTGCTGCTTTAAAATATAATCTGTGGTCTAGAAGTACTATTCTCCCCTTGTCCCTAGCTTTTTTCATCATTTCCCTTGATATTCTAGATCTTTTATTTTTACAAAATGAGGATTCACTGTCTTAGACAACTTTTCTGTCTGGAAATAGTATTCGGTTTGGTATAACTATGTCAGTTTTATATAGATTTTTTCATGTTAGGCTTTGGGAACAATTGTTTCTATTTCAAGTTAACTTCTAGGTACTTTGATTATGTGTGAGTACATGCATGCATGCACAAGGGTGCATGAGTATATATGCTTGAGTGCCAATTTGTGGAGAAGCTTTTAAAATTTTATACATAGATATATTTCAAGATTGTCTTTTGCATCCTCTGTGAGATAATAACGTCCTAATTGGATTTGTGAAAGATGCCTTCTTTTGTATTTTCCTCTTTAAAAAAAAAAATCATGTGATTAAACATACTTAAGATGCTTAGAGACAGGTAACCCAATGGGCAAAGCATTGGACTTAGGTTCAGAAAGATCTGATGTCGATTCTGACCTCAGATACATTCTAGCTGTGTGACATGGAGCTTATCTGCTGTTTTCTCATCAGTAAAATGGAGATAATAATAGCACCTACCTCTCAGAATTGGTACTTTTAAAATTATTTTGAGTTTTAACATTTTTTTTCAACAATAGATTTTTACTTTCAAAATACATGCATAGATAATTTTTAACATTCACCCTCGCAGAACCTTATGTTTCAAATTTTTCTTCCTCCTTTCTCCACTACCCCCTCCTCTAGACAGCAAGTAATCCAATATATGTTAAACATGTGCAATATTTCTATATATCTATATATATATATTTCCACATTTATCATGCTGCACAAAAAAACTCAGATCAAAAAGAAAAAAAATGAGAAAAAAAAAAAAAACAAGCATACAACAACAAAAAAGGTGAAAATCCTATGTTGTAATCCACATTCAGTCCCCAGAGTTATCTTTCTGGATACAAATGATTCTCTACATCACTAGTCTGTTGGAATTGGTCAGGATTGTTTTGAAGATCAAATATGATATTATTTGTAAAAAAGCATTTAGCATGGTGCCTGGCACATAGTAGGTGCTATACAGATGCTTATCCCCTTCCCCTTCTCTGTTTGGAACTATGATTAGGGTATTTTATCTAAAGTCATTTCCACTTGCCATTACCTCTTGCCATTCTTTTTGAATAAGAAACTCTTCCTCTAGTCTATTTACTTAGTCATCCCCAGTGTATGGGATTCTAGGGAGGGACCTTGCCCTTCATGATAGGAAATAGAAAAGCTCATTCTGGTATCTATAAGTGGAGATCCACCCAGGGACTGTCCCTGGATGGATAGCTTATTTCTTATAAGAATTGTATGTAAATAAATCAACTTACTTCATAAGAAAAAAGAAACCCTTCCTTCAGTAGTTTGTATATCTTTACATACACATGTACAAATATATATACAATACATATATACACATACGTGCACATATATTTAATGTTATACACACATATATATGTTGTATATATATGTATATATATATATACACTACTGTTTCTAGATATTTTTTATCTTGTCTGCTTCATTGACAAACTCTTTTATTCTAAATAATTTTGATGATTACTGCTTTGAAGTATAACTTAATTTGGGGCAGCTAGGTGGCGCAGTGGATAGAGCACCAGCCCTGAAGTCAGGAGGACCTGAGTTCAAATCTGATCTCAGACACGTAATAGCTGTGTGACCCTGGGCAAGTCACTTAACCCCAATTGCCTCAACAACAACAACAACAAAAAAAAAGAAGTATAACTTAATTTTACATAATGTCAACCCTACATTATTCCTACTGTCCCAATCATTTTCCTTGAAATACTTTAACATTTGTTTTTCTAAATTAGGGTTATTATTTTGTCAAGTTCTACAAATTATCCCTTTTGTATTTTGATTGGTTTGGAACTAAATCTGTAGATTAAGTAGTATCTCCCCTCCTCCCCCCATATACTAGTATGATCTACTGTGAAAAATAAATCATCTATTTATTTCTATAAAGCAAAATTTTATTGTATGCTTAAAAGTCATTTCTTTCTGGGAAAGTTATCTTAAATAGTTTATATATTTTAAAAATTGTTTTGAATGGAATTAAAAATTCATTCAGTATGAGGTAATTTATAGAGGATTTCATCTGGACATAGAAAGTCTTGTGCTCATATCCTGCTCCAGGCACTGATAGATCATGTGACCCTGTGAAGTCTTTTGAAAAAATTAGAGGCTTGGACTCAATGACATCTTACATTTCTTCTAGTTCTTCATTTATGATCTTTTTAATATCACTTGATAATTCCCAGCATGCTTTTCACATTTCTATGAAGAAATGCTAATTTTTGTGCCTTAATTTTAAATACTGCTAATGTAGTAATGCTTTTCATTATTTCATTCCATTTTTTAATTCTTTACCGAGATTTGGTCTTACTGCTTTGCAAATAGTGTCAGATCTTGGACTTACTTTATGTGTATGATCATATTAGAGGAGTTCCTTTCTCAATCTATGTGGGTTTTGCTATTGTTGTTTAGTTTAGTTTTTTGTTGTTGTCATTGCTATTTGTTAATTTTTGGCATGAATAAAATATGATATTGAGATGTTTTTCTTAATTTCATATTGTAGTAAGGCTTTTTCACATGCATATATATTTATACACACACTCACATGAATGATAGTACATGCTAATTGTTTTCCTAATGTTTGTGCATCTATTAATATGTGTATGTTTGTAGTCTCTGCTAAAATTTTATTTTAAATGTTTATATTCATTTATAATATTGGTCTAGATTTTTCCCTTTCTGTATTGAATATCAAGATCATCTTAAATTCCACAGAGGAGGTTGGTAGCTTCCTTCTTTTCTAGATATTGATAACAATTTTGATAGTACCCATATTAATTGGTCTCAAAATATTTGGCAGCATTTTCTTTTGATTCTGTTGAACCTGAATTCATTTGTGGTTTACCTGATTTGTTTTTTCTTTATAGACTGCATAAAATTATCATTTGTTTTTCTAATTTGAGATTTTTACATATTGTTGTAAATAAACACCCATTCTTTTTAAATGATCAATTTTCCTGGAATACAATTGTTCATTTGTTTTTGATGACTCTACTTATCCTCCTCTTGTCAATGAAAATTAAACTTCATATCTCATTTTGTCAAATTGATTTTCCTCTCTTTTAAAAATCATTAGTTTGTAGTTCAGTGATCTGATAGTTGACTGGTTTACAAATCTAATATTCTTTTCATTTTTTAACTGTATCTATCAGATTGCCAAGGTATCTTCTTTTGTAGTTGTTAATTTTCTAAATTTTTAATTGCATGACATAATTAAATCTTTTCTAATTAAGATCTTAATATATAAGATTTTTATTTAACACTGATTTAGCCGTACTCTATAAATGTGGATATATATTATTTCTACTCTCTTTAAATATTTTTTTCAGTTTTTTGACCCATTGATTCATAGAATGTTTTAAAAAGTCTCAATTTAGTCCTTTTTTATTTCCCATGTTAATCTGGGTTTTACTATTTTTGGTAGGCAAAGTATATAAATATTACTGACCTTCTTACATTTGCAATTTCCTCATCCCGTAGCTCATGGTCAATTTTTATAAAAGTACAATGTGAAATTGTAAAATAGGAATATACGTTAATATTTCCTTTCAGAAACTGCTATGCAAAATCAATTTTAAATAGCTTATTTCTTTTTTATACATTTGAATTATCAAGCTTCAGTAAAAGGAATATTAATATATCTGTAATTATCATGCTCATATCAATGTTATTTTGTAATTTGCTTAGTTCTTTTAAAGAACTTAGAAGCTACCAGCTTTTGTGCATTTATAATGATTGCTATATCACTAATTAATAATGATACTATATATTTAATAATGATATTATATCACTGCCCATTTTTATTTAAAGATATATAACTCCCTTTTTCTATCTGTCAGTCAATACAAATTTATTAAGTGCTTACCATGTGCCAGACATTAAACTAAGTCCTTGGGACACAAAGGAAGGTAAAAAATGGTCATTGTCTTCATAGAGTTCCCATTCCAAAGTAGGACATTTCTTAAATAGTCAATAAATATTTATTAAATATCTACTATGTGTCAGGACAGACAGGTGAGAAAATGAATAGTGTATAGGCCTAGAGTCAGGAAGATTAATATTCATGAATTCAAATCTGGCTTCAGATACTTATTTGCTGTGTGATACTGGGCAAGTCATTTCACCCTATTTGCCTCAGTTTGTTAATCAACAAAGTGAGCTAGAAAAGGAAACAGCAAACCACTTTAATAACTTTGCCATGAAAATCCCAAATGGGGTCAAGATGAGTTGGACATGGGCTAAAAAATGATTGAACAAGAACAAAATGTATCAGGTACTGTGCTAAATATTGGGGATACTGGGGGGAAAAGGTAGTCCCAGGGTTTAAGCATGATATTCCTGAAGTCAAAACTAAAAAGAGCAGATGATGGAAAATCAAGAGTTGTTTGGAAATTCTAATGCCTGAGATTTTGAGAGAAGTTTTTTTTTTTGTTTTTTTTTGTTTTATTTTGTTTTTGCTATAGCTAAGAGCCCTCCAGTTCAAGGGGGAAGAGGCAACTGATGGTATTGAAGATGTATTAAGTGCCTTATATATTCCCAGCTCTCAGAGTAGTGCATGGCACATAATAGATGCTTAATAAATATTTATTGATAGATTGACTGATGATGAGATTATCCTGGGGGAAACCATAATGTTCATATTCATGTGACTAGTGTTTTTCTCTTTTGATATGAAATCCTGGTCACAACCTCTCCTTATGTTAGAGTCACACGAATCATAATAAATTTTGTCCATCCTCATATATTTATTCTGTTTAATTTTTTCTTGTATGCAGCAAATCAGTGGGTTTAATTTTTTAAATCTTTTTTGCCATAATATGTCATTTTTGGGGGGAGGTTAACATTTATTTAATTTTAAAATTTGTATATTTTTTCATTAAATTCCAATATATTTATTTAGCTATTTTCTTCTTATTTGAAAAAAATTAAGCTTTCTCTTGTTTATAACAATCTGATCCCTTCCTTCCATTTTCCTTTTGTTTTCCAAATTACTTGAGTTTACTTTTGCTTTTATTTACCCTTTCTCTTTTTTTCAGTATCAAATGACATAAAAACTATAAAGCACTTAGCCCAGTGCCTGACTCATAGTAAGCATTATATAAATGTTGGCTCTTGTTATTTTCAAGATAGCTCCTAAAACTATCATTATCTAGTATCTTCCAGTGAATGACATCCATTTGTGACACCCTTCTTGTAATCCCCACAAATTAAAAAAATTCAGCCTGGGTCTTCTGACTCCAAATCTAGCTTTCTTTCTACTGAACTATTGGTTTTATTAATGAGTAATTTAAAAAGAAGGAACAAGTAGGACCATCCTCTGGGCATCTCTTCCTGATGGAAAATTATAGGAATTTCCCTTCCCTGGCCAGCTTGCAAAAGTAGTCCAAGCCACATTAGATGGCTTTTCACAAAAGACAAATCTACATAATTATCAAATCAGTTATTTTAGACATCCTGCAAATACCATTTAGCCAACAGCCATGGCAGCCTTATTTGTCTTATTAAAGACCCTGCAGTTACATCCAGCTTGCAAGCTTTTCTCCTTGAAGGCCCACTGGTTAGTTAGAGGCAAGTGAACAATTGACTGGAATCTTATCATTTATCTGGATTGTCTTTATTATTTTAAATGCTCCTAGGAGATAATAGTCTTCAATTTGCATTTTTGTGTTCAATGGAGTCTTATCTGGCAGCTCTGTCTATAGTCTTCTTTGAGACCAGAAAAGTAACTTTAGGGATGAATGGAAAGTAGACTATCACTAGGATTTTATTGTCTTCTTGGGTCTGAGATACTGGGGATTTGGAATTGTTTGAATGAGACATGTAACAGTGGGTAATCCTCAATTGTAACTATTATAGCAGATGGGATAACTAAAGGAAAATTAGAAATATGGTTTCTCTTCCCTTCTTTTGGGTTTGTTTCAGTCTTTTTCTTTCCTTTTCTCTTTCCTTTAATTTAATATCCTTATTTAACCTTTCTCCTCAATTCTTCCATTTGCCCCCCTTGCTTTTTAAAAAATGGTTTTCTCCAAAGGAATTGCTGTTGAAGGATGTAGTTCTTTCCAAATCTTGTGTGGTGTACTTTCGGTCTCTTTGTCTCTGTCTCTGTTTCTGTCTCTGTTTCTGTCTCTATCTCTCTGTCTCTCTCCACATGCACACATAACACACATAGGCATGTATATACATATACATGTGTACATATATACACACATGTGTTTTCCTTGTGTAAAACCTCAGGGTTTGTTGTTGTTGTTGTTTTTGATGTGTTTCAACACGGGTAGCCTGCTCAAAATAGTTTTGTTCAAAACTGCAAAAGGAGATGTCTTGTGATATGATTTTAGGTGTGTGTGTGTGTATGTGTGTATTTAAGGACAGGTCTGAAAATACATGGCCGAAAGGGCTCATTAAGAAGAGGTTTGATTGAAGCCCCAATGCACATGTTGACAGCATAATTAAAATGATTAATTTGAAGTGAGAAAAATGTTCCAAATTGATTAGGAAAAAAATGCTGTGGTCACATCCCTATCATACATTTACCACTGGGAGCTATTTCCTAATGAGACCAGATAGAAAAGGGAAAGAAGATTAGTTGCTCAGGTGACAAAAGAAATCTACTAAGCTTTCCTAAAGATGCTACTAAGGATACTCTGTGCAATCAGAGGGTCAAAGTTAAAATCATGGCTGGGTCCCTTACTATGAGGACTTATTTACTACATGTTCACCTCTGTGGCAGCAATTTTTCTTATTTATAAAATCTGCTCTAATCAGTGACATGAGCATATTTGTATATCCAAATACATGTTTGTATATTTCTCTGTGCATTATATATAAATTATAGATGTGTACATTTACACACACATATACGTATATGTATATGTATATCCTGGAGTGTGTGTGTGTGTCTCTCTGTGTATGTCTATGTCTGTCTGTGTCTGTGTGTCTCATGTATGTATTCTCTAAACTTATCTTTGTAGATAAAATTATCTGAAGACGTAGATAAGCTTTAAGCCAAGCCAAGGTTTAATATTATGATACTGTAGATAGGAACCGGCAATGGGACTTATACCAAAAATAAGTCCTTTGATCAAGGCTCATTAACATCTGCAAAGCAACTGACTAAAAGTTTCTTATCAAAAGCAATATGGAAAATTAGAGCTGTACCAGGTCCAAATTTCCTTTTTTTTTTTTCTTTGAGTCTTGGTGGGAATTTCAGTTAATGCCTTAGGCTGAGTTGGGGGGAGGTGTGGGGGGGACTAGGAGTTTCACCAAGAATGCCTGGAATTCCTTTAGTTCCCAAAAGGAAATCTGAGGACTGTGGAGGCTGATGAGAGCAAAGAAAAATGGGAGGCTATAAATATCAGGTTCATTCTGACAACTGATTTCAGTTTCTTTTTAAATAAGCAAATATTCCTTGAAATTGGTTGAAAGGATTCAGGAACAAAAAGTAGACTATATCTTGTTACTCTTTAAGCTTTAAAGTTGAATTTATATATCAGTGTC
>JAJPUD010001935.1:346395-358895 GCA_023553655.1 Myrmecobius fasciatus | reverse complement strand
TGAAATACATAGGCTAGCACATTTAGTTGGATTTGTTACATATTGAATGACCAAACCCAAAGTGTAGTCGTTAATGGTTCAGAATTAGATTGGAAAGTAATTTAGACTGGAAAATGCCACCTGAGGATGGTCTTGTGCTATTTCATACTTTCATTAATGTCTTGGATAAAGCAAGAGATGGAATATGTATCAATGTTGCAGGTGCTGGTAATATGAGCTAGCATCCTAGAAGAGAGAATTAATTGTAGAAATGATCTTGGTATAGTTTAGAACACTGGGCCAAATCAAATGGGATGAAATGTAATAATCAATGTCAAGTTGTATATTTGAGTTCAAAAAGTCTAATTCACAAAATACAAAACAAGAGAGTTATAGCTAAGTCGTAAACCATTTGAAAAAAGAAAAAAAGAAAGTACTATCTAGAGATCTTAGTGCACTTCAAAGTCATCATAATTCAGCCTTGTGATATGTCTGTACAAAGCACTACTTCTCCAATCTAATCATATTGTTGAATACTCAGATCATACATTTCTCAGTAAGGCTTAATTTCTCCCCACATGCATCCTTATAACCAACATTAGATCGTAAAATTGCAGATTTAAAACTGGAGGTAGCCTTTAAGATCATCTAGCCCAACACCTTGTTTTATGTATGAGGAAACTGAGGCACAGAAATGTTCATTGTTCTAAACTATAACCTGCTTTGGAATGGGAGTGGGGATCAAAGGGAGAGAAAAAAAGAATAAAGTATAAAAGATGTACAGCAGAGAACAAAAGAGCAATTTCAAGGGATTAAAGAAAAGATGGGCACTCATGAATATAATTCTACTAAAAATATATATACACTTTCTTGAACTGGTGGTAATTTATTGTTATATATTTTAAATCCTCTCTGATGTTCAGCTGGGCAATGTTCCCTTTTGTTTTGTTTCATTTTGTTTTGTATCCCTTTTCTGTTTTTTTAAAATACAATAAATTTTTAAAATTAAAAAAAGAAATGTTCACTGACTTGCACAAGAATGATTTGCCCAAAATATAGGTAGAAAGTTTCAAATCTGGGATTCAAACTCAATACTATGACTCCAAGTTCTGATCTACTGCCTCTTCATTTTATAATCTGCCAAAGTTTTGAACTACCCCAGGGTTTAGAAATAGACAAGAAATTCGTTACATCTTGCTGAATTCATTTTACTAAGGTCACAAAGATGATAGGTAGCAGAGCCAGAATGAGAAACGAAGTCCCTCACTCCAAATCCAATATTCTTTCTTGCTTCCAAAAGGAAAGGAAAATATTTAAATGTATCATTATGTCTCAAATGTAAGATTTTTTCATATAACTTGTTGAAGAGTCTGACCAAATGAACAGCTATTCAGTGTAGAGAAATATTGATAAGTTTAACTGTGAGGTCAGCAATTTTGGGCACAAGTGAAGCAGTACATGCAAATGTATAATTATGGTTTGTTCAGGGTTACTCTTTAGAAATAGATTTTTCTTATACTCCCTACTTCCCTTCCCTGCCCCTCTCGATGATTGATAGTTTCACAGAACTCTCAATAAAATTGTAGTGGAGAAAGGTCTTCTCACTCAATGTTTTGTTGTCCTGGTGGTAAAATACACTGTATCCAGCAGTAAATTTGAGGATGCCAAGTAATTGAAGCAAGATGATACTCATCCTAAATCTTTCTCAAGATGGCTTTTTGGGCCAGCAAAACTCTTGGAGGAATACAAATGCCCTTTGGCCTTTAGAGGAGATTGACTTGGAAATTTTGGCTGAAGAATGACCTTGGAGGTCTTAGAGTACAATAAATGCCATGCCCTTTAATGCTCAATAGAAACATTTCATGTTTAGAGAACTGATCTTTTCAACCCCCTCCTCCAACACTTTATTTTTTAATTTTATAGCAATAATAGAGGATCATGATTTTGACCGTACCTGGGATCATTGACTCTCCTAAGAATTGAAATTGAGGATCAGCCAAAGGGAAAAGAGAAGCATATGGAGAGGATGATTGAAACCACATTGAAAATAAGGAATTACAAAATAATGTATGTAAAGAGTTTCATCAAGAAAATATAAGAGGAAAAAAATAGATGGGCTGGTCACCTGATGAGAAGGATACATAACCAATTAAAAGTCTAGATGACCCATTTGTATCCTCTTGAAGAGAAAGTCATGGGAATCCATTGCTTGTTGGAAAATTCTTTGTTGTTGAAATTATGGGGGAATATAGACAAGAATCACACAGCAGAGGCAGGTGTGCATGGGCAGCAATCTGTATCATAGGAGGAATTCTTCATATCCATGTGATAACAAATCCATTGGAGGATATAGGCTAAATGTACAAGCTATGATTTCACTGGTAGAGGGACCTTCCAGTGGAGGAATTAGTTTGGAATAAAAATTATTTTATAACTTAATAGGAAAGTCTTAGAAAGTTGTGCAAAGTGTAGATAGTTAGGCTGATAGATACAGCATATATATGTATATATAATAAAGCCTTGATGTGCTTTACAGGGAAGGAATATATAAGCTTAACAGTTCATCCAATCACTTAAGAGGAAAAACAGTTAAGAGAAAGGAAATGAAGGAAGAGTGTTTGATTTCTTGAAACAATTTTTTTTTTCAGTCTGGACAAAGGTGGAGACCTAGTACATACTCTAAGGGCAAGTCACTGGAATTATGATGGGACCTAATCTTAGAAAATATCTCCTGCCTTCTAGGAGCTCATATTGTACTGTGGTGGTTTTGTATACAGCATATACACAAAAGCCTTTATTAAGTATCTTACTATGTGACAGTCAGGGTGCTAAGTGCTACTATAGAAAAAAAGTTAATGACTAAATAGATAAGAAAAGGTTTTATCTAGGAGTTAATAAATAAATTATAAACCTTGAAGGTAGCAAAGGATTCTAAATAGAGAGAAAGAATAGTTAGGGTACATTGCATATATCCAGAACAAGGGCTAAGGAAGCCATTGTGAAAGACCATCAGGAAAGTGTTTCAGCTAAAATATAGAATGTGTGAAGATAACTAATGTATCATATGGCAAGACAGAGTCAATATTTTTTATTCTGCAAACAATTTGGAGCCACTGAAGTTTCTTGTCCATAGCAGGGATAAAGGCACAAACATTTTAGGGAGACATAAAACATGTTATTCTGAGGAGACACTAATTTTATATATTTAATAATTATTTCCTGATGACATTTCCCCCTTTTAGCCATTCAGTCAAGTGTCTTCTTTCTTCCCCCCCCCCCCCTTGCTCTCTTGCTCTTACCCTCTCGGTTTCTCTCTGTCTCTGTCTCTGTCCCTCTCTCTCTCTCAATCTGTGTGTGTGTGTGTGTGTGTGTGTGTGTGTGTGTGTATCTTTGGATGGTGCTTGGAATTTATTAAATACTCAGAGTTTTTTCATTAAGCCACTGATTCAATGTCCCTTCCAAGTTGGTCTTGATTATCGAGTTTCTTCATCTAATTTTTGACTTGGTGAAATAAAAGCCAATCTACAAACTCTTTGCCTTTTTTAAAGGCTGATTTTGCAAGTCAACCCTTCTCAAAAATAAAGGTTCCCCAGGACCTTGTTATTGATCATAATATTGACCTGATTCCTGACTCTTGAAACTCTTCCTTAGATTAGTCTTCACTTACATTAATAAGAAAAAGAATGTCATATTTGCATAGCTCATTGAAAGTCTGTGGATACTCATGGCATTTTTTATTTCCTCAACTTCATAAGAGCTTGAGATTTCTTTGAGAAGGTTAGAACTATTTATAACCCATCCCTCTTTGACAAAAGAAGAAATTAATTCAAAGAGTAGTTCACTGATACATCCAAGGAGACTCAGACTGTCAATAGTAGAGTGGAAACTTGAGCTTGTTTCTAGAGTTTTATCTCTCTGTATAATGTGTGTGTATGTGTGTGTGTGTGTGTGTGCATGTATACACAAATTATGGTCAATAACTAACATTTGTATAATGCTTGAAGATTTGCAAAACACTTTCCTTTATCTTATTTAATCCTCACTTTGGATTAAACTTCTATTATTATCTATATTTTGATGACAAAATTGAGGCAGAGAGATATAAAGGGATTTTCCTAAAATTACATAGCTAGGAAGTATCTAACCACAGATTTCAAATCAGGTCTTTCTGACTCTGAGTCCATTGAGACACCTGCATGTAACCTCTGGAGAAATAAAAGTCTTTCTTTTCTATCTTTGTGTGTCAAGTTCCTGGTGTAGACCAGAAATGTAATAAACACATGTTGAAATGAATCCTTGAATTGATTCTTAAACTCTGGTTTTGTTAATTTTGTGGCTCTCAGTTTAACTTCTAGCTCTGTGCTCCAGTTGTTTCTCTCTTGCTTATTCCAGGTAATCATTGTCAGGATCCCTGGGCTGACCTCAGCTTTACTTTGGGGCTGCAGGCCATAGCTTCTAATTTGTTTTTTTCTTTCTCCCCTTAGCTCCAATCCTTGGGCTAAGATGGAGAAGTCCAGTTTTGGCCTTTGAACCTTGTTCTGTCACCTACCTGGAGAACTCCTCCTTGTTGCTTTTGTAATACTATCTTGGAGGGTTTCAATTTCTGTGTGAAGAGGTAGGATGCGCACAAACAAATAAATGCCTTAAGAACCTTTGCTAGGAAGAAGATGCCTTAGTGTAAATGGAGAGGCTGTAAACTGAGAACAGGAAGGCTAAAGGAATGCAAAGCATTAAAAAAGTAATCCTTCACGCCATTAGTCCTGACACTGATGACAGGAGATTTCAGCTTCTCTGCCGAGCATGAAGAATGGTACTCCCTGTCACCCCCACTCTTTTTTCTTCTCTCTGTCTCTCTTTTCCTCTCTCTCTCTGTGTCTCTGTCTCTCCCTCCCTTTCTCTCCTTCTCTTTGTCTCTCCTTCTCTGTCTCTCTCTTTCTCTGTCTCTGTTTCTCTGTCTCTCCTCTCCCTCCCTGCTTTCCTTCCTTCCTCTCTCCCTTCATACATGTATATATATATATATATATATATATATATATATTTATGCACACATATATGCATAAATGTATGTGTATATGCATAGACAAATATGTCTGCTTAGACTAAAGTGTCGGTTAGTTTGGCCAAACTGCTTTAAAATTTTTAATTATTAATTTAATTTTAAAATTCTATATTAAGAGGAATGACTTGTTCCCAGGGAGAGAGACAGAGATACACTTAAAAAGAAGAATGAAATTATAGGTGTGTATGTGTGTGTGTATATCTTTATATATGTATACATACATATATATTTCATATATATACATGCATATATAAATGTATCTATATATGCATCTACATTTATGTATATGCATAGACACACAACATATAAAGATATAGATATATTAAAATATCTATCTGTACATATATGTGTGTTTATAAACATATGTGTGTGGAGTGACAGACATAGAGAAAGAGAGGAGAGAGAGAGAGAGAAGGAGGAAGGGAGAATTTAATACTTATAATTCCTTAATTCTTGGAGAGAGGTGTGTTTTCTTATCTTCTCTTCAGGGCCAGTCTTGCTCATTTTAATTATATATCATTAATAATTTTTGTTGTTGTCTCAAACTTACATTATTGAAATTGTCATGGCCATGGTTTACCTGGTTCTGCTGGCTTGCTTTGGTACCAATTTGCTTAAGTCTTTGTTGAGCATATTTTTCATGAGAGTAGGTACTATAGCATCCTCTGGTGTTCACACCATCATCCCTGTGTCCAGTCCCAGGGTCCTGTTACAGTGTTGGAGTGTGTACCTGGAATCCTCTAGGAACTCAGGAGAAAAGGTGCTGATCTTCTTCTTGTTCCATTCACCTACGGTTTACCAAAACCTTTGCACCCTTTTCATATCCTGCACATGAACTTCACTTATATCTCTTTGCTGAATCCTCTGTCATTTTCTTACTGATTCCTCTTTTATTTAGAACTTTCTTTTGCATTTGACTGTCATTTATAAAGTGCCCTAATCTTTGCATATTCTCTGTCCTCAATGTTAGACTCCAAATATTTGTGTTTCCTTTGATTTATCTTCCTCATAAAAGTACTTTATCTCATCCTGCTTACTTTAAATCAACCTCTGTAATTTTATCATAGAGAACATTTTTAAAATAATAGCTTTTCTTTTCAAAAAAAATATATATATATAGTTTTTAACATTTACTCTTGCAAAACCCTGTGTTCCAAATTTGTCTTTCTCCTTCTCCCTTTCCCCACTATTCTAGATAGTAAGTAATACAATATAGGTTAAACATGTGCAATTCTTCTAAACATATTTCTACATTTATCAAGCTGCAGAAGAAAAATCAGATCAAAAAGGGAAAAAATGAGAAAAGAAAAAAAAGCAAATAAAACACAAAAAAGGTGAAAATAATATATTATGATTCACATTCAGTTCCCACAATCCTCTTCCTGGATAAAGATCGCTCTCTCCATCACAAGTCTATTGGAACTGGCCTGAATCATCTCACTGTTGAAAAGAGCCAAGTCCATCACAGTTGATCATCACATAATTGTCTTGTTGCTGTGTACAATGGTCTCTTGGTTCTATTCACTTCACTTAGCATCAGTTCATATAAGTCTCTCCAGGCCTGTTTGAAATCTCCCTGCTGATAGTTTCTTATAGAACAATAATATTCCATAACATTCATCTACCATAACTTATTTGGCCATTCCCCAACTAATGAGAATCCACTAATTTCCAGGGGAAGAAATATTTTTAAAGCACAGTCATCATTCCCATTCTTGGAATGGCTTCCTTCTTCATCCCACCCCTTTGAGCTCCATGTTGCTTTCAGTCTCAAGTTCCATCTTCTCTATGAAGGCTTTCATGATCCTCCAAAGGCTAGGCCTTTGCCCCATCAAGATTAATATGTATTTATGTAATGCATGTTTTGTGTGAATATATGTTGTAAGTGCTATCTACCTTGATGGAATGCAAAGGCCATCAAGAGCCAAGAATATTTCATTTTTCTATATGTGTCCCAAGTTCCCAACATATAGTAAGCACTTAATGAATGGTGAATTGCTCCAGCATCTTTATTAAGAAATCCTGCAGAGTTGGACATAAATGAAAAATGCCTGAACAACAACAGAAATATAGCCCAGTTGAGGAATCCCAAATCTTTTGGAGGAAAAAAATTCCCTTTTTCAAAAGTCTTGATTTTACTGGGAATGGAGAAGGTGGCAATGAACTTACTAAGTAGAGGAAAGTAGAAAGGGGGTGGAATGGAACGCAGAATCATTTTCCTCTTGTCAGTGGAAATATCAACCAAGAGTAACAGTGCTGTGTAGGAAATAGCAAAAATGGTAGTCTTGACAGGTATGATTAACTTGAGGACCAATTAGATGGAGCTTTAAGATTTATGTGTAAATTCTAACTATTTAGTTAGATACTTTTGGTCTAGGGCAGTGTTTTTTTTTTAACATTTTAAATAGTATTTTATTTTTTCCAATTGCATGTAAGGACAATTTTTAACTCTGCTTTTAAAAAATTTGAGTTTCAAATTTTCTCTCTCTCCTTCACCTTTCCTCACCCAAGACAATAAACAATTTGTTCTAGATACATGTGCAATCATGTAAAACATATTTCTATTAGTTATGCTATGAAAGAAGAAACAGACCAAAAGGAAAAAATTAAAAATTTAAAATAGTATGCTTTGATTTGTATTCAGATAACATCAGTTATTTTTCTGGAGGTGGATAGCATTTTTCATCATGAGTCCTTTGAAATTGCCTTAGATTGTTATATAGCTGATAACCAAAAGGACTTCCTCCTTTCCTTCTTCCCTTCCTCCTTCCCTTCCCTTTCCTTCCCCTCCTTTCCCCTCCCTTCCCATCCTTTCCCCTCCCTTCACCTCCCTTTCTCTCCCCCTCCCTCCCTCTCTCCCTCCCCCCCCCTCTCCCTCCCCCCCTCTCTCTTTCTCTCTCTCTCTTCCTCTGTCTCCCTCTCCACACTCCCTCCTTCTGTCCCCCTTTCTCTTCCCCTCTTTCTTCCCCTCTGTTTCTTCATCTCTATCTCCCTGTCTCTGTACCTATGTTTCTCCTCTGATTCTGTCTCTTTTTCTCTCTGTGTTTCTGTGTCTGTCTTCCCATCTCCCTTTCTCTGTTTCTCTCTTTGTCTGTCTGTCTCTGTCTTCAGCACCTCTATTCAGGGGGGGAAATGTGAATAGTGTAAAATGGGTACTACTCAATATTTTATTGTAGGTTTGATATCTATGAAAACATTTTGGGAGGAAACTTCTTTTCACACCATTATGTCTTTACTTGGTTAACAGCAAAGTAGCTTAGAGAAATTCTATCTTGATCTTTTCTGTTACATGTCATACTTCTACAGCTATAAAAAGATGCTTTGGAAATGATCTCCAAAGTCCTGCAGGAATAGTCCCAATCTCTATAGCCCTTTTTAAATGCATAAAGGCATGTCTCCTGGCGAGTCTCATAAAGTGAAAGTCATTAGAATAATAAATTAAACTTCTCTGTATACAGACACTTGAAATTTCAGGTGAATACTACTTTCATGCCAAATTCCATTTTTCAACTTGGTGCTTGAAAAATCTAGATTTTTGAATTGTTCCTTTTCCCAAAGTTTTACCATTATAATGAGTATATTGAAGCACTGATGCCTAAAATAAATTATGGAGATTGTATGGCAGGAACTAGTGAAGTTCTCCCCTTTTTCTTGGTTTTTAACAGTTCAGAAAATGATAAACCCTAATTAATGGAAATCGTCTTTACAATGACTTGCAGAGAAGAACTCATCAAGCATTTTTGAGGTTCTCTGATGGTACCCAATCTGTGCTTCTATTATTACCATTGCCACTTGTTTGCATATTTGAAAATGATTGCTATAGACTATGACTTAGAAGCACAGATATTTAAGCTAACCAAATGGAAAAGGTTTCTGCATGGAAAAAATACAGGTAGAAGATACTTCCACAAACCAATAGTTGTTTTAAATCAATAGATGCTTATTTTAAGTAAACTATTGGGGGAAGAGAGGGAGGGAAGGAAGAGGAAGGGAGGGAGCTGGAGAGGGAGAGGGAGAGACAGAGAGAGAGGAAGAGACACACATACAGATACAGAGCACAGAGAGAGACAGAGAGTGAGCTAGAGGCAGGGAGGGAGGGGGGAGAGAGAGACAGAGACAAAGACAGAGACAGACAGACAGACAGACAGACAGACAGAAACAGAGAAAGGAGAGAGAGCTTGTTTTTACCCTCATTTGCATGTTGTCTCCCCCATTAGACTGTGAACTGCTTGAGAGTGAGGACCACGTATTTTGCTTTTGCTTTTCTCTATATCCCTAATGTTTAGCACAATATCTGGTATATAGATGCATAATAAATGCTTGCTGACCAACTGCATTGATTGAATCATTGATAGAGACTCTTCAAAATGTAGAAATGCAACATTTTGGCAAATGTCTTAATGGAAAAAACCCTTTAGGAAGTGCCTACATGTGGAAAATATAGGACTAAAACTTAAGGATGTAAAAATGAAAGTCGGATAATCTCTGCCCTTTTGGAAATTGCACTCTTCTAAGGGAGTACATATAAATAATTTCAAAAGGAAAATAGGACTAGCAATTAGGGGTGGGGAAGAAGGATTCTAGTAGGAAGAAGGAATAGTGCCATGTTTTGAATGAAATTGCACAGATGAGGATGGGAGAAATGAAGATGGATACTATTATGTTTAAGAAATAGTTTAGGTATAATGGAGAGAGCTCAAAGCTTGAAAAAGTCAATGGGATCCATATTGCCTGAAGTTTTAAATGTCAGGCTAAGGATTTTATTCTGAAGAAAACAAGAAACTATTGAAGATTTTGTCAGTTTCACAGAACTATCTTATTCTGATGCTTTTTTAAAAGTCAATTTCAAGTACGTTAAGTGTCAATTCACTTCATGTATTGTTGATGTTATATAAAACTTTCTCCCAGTTCTGCCCACTTCAGTCTGGATCAATTCATTCAGGTTTTCCCAAGTTTCTCTGAAAGCATACACTCTGTCATTTCTCATAGCACAATAGAATTCCGTGACATTTATATATATTCAAAAACTCTGATCAATGCAGTGACCAACCATGATTCCAGAGGAAGGCTGATGGACTATTCTAGCCATGTCCTGATAGAGAGATAATGGACTTAAGATGCAGAATGGTACATTTTTAGATATGGCCAGTATTTTTAGATATGGCCAGTATTTTTTCTTTTTGTAATTTTGGCTTTATATATTTTATGAGTTTCTTTTTAACATGGGGAAAAACTAAAAGTTAATTGCAAAATTAAAAAAAAATAAAAAAAAATAAAAATCAGTTTCTTAAACCAATTGTAATGATTACTGGGCACAATTCTCATTGTTTATATATGGCAGTTTTATACCTCTATCTGCCCATCTCAAGTTGAATAGGATATATGCAACAATAATAAGATAAAAATGTCAGTAGAAAAAATTAAGTTCATTTCTACAAGGAACTATTTATTCATATAACTTTCTTTTCCTTGTTTTGATTGAATTATGCATGTTTTTCTTTGTTATTCATTTATATTTCCTTTGAAGGAAAAAGTTGAGATTTGAATCTTAGGAAAGATTACAGGACTGCAATTCAACTAGAAAGTTGGGAAGGTAGAAACTGTAATTAGTCCCCCCAAGGAGTACATGGGTCCATCCCCTATTTTGAATTGATAACAACCAGCACAAAGCAGCAGGATGAATTTGGGCTTACATTGCTGTTATTTAGAAACTAGTCCTTGGGGAATTAGAGATAAGGTGGAAGGTCTTGGTCTGAGTGAGACATTTGTTGCTGCAAGGGGTTAAATACTCATCAATGTCTGTCCCTTTTTGCCTTGTGGTCTCCTTTTCCCTTTCAGGGCTCCCTTGATAGGTTTTATGCTCTGGGCCAAGCTGTCCTAGATTTTGGGCATGAAAAACAACAAGGGGATTTGACTGAGATGAATCTGTGTCAGTGGGTCAGCTGAACCTATGTCTTTGACAATATCATCTGAACTATCCCATTCTATTAGTTGGGGTCAAGGTACTCTGAAAGAAGTTATGAGTCATTTAATGATTCTTAGGTTATAATACTGATTTCAATTTGGATTGTGATGTAAAATATTTGAGTCCTATATTTTTATTTTGAGATTATCCTTTTAAAATATTTATTGTGAAATGACAACACAATAAATTCAGTTAATATTTTTATTAAAATTGTTATTTATTTTAACATTTTTTTAATTTTTGAGTTCTAAATTCTCTTTCTCCCTTCATCCCCTTCTTCATCCTTGAGAATGCAAGCACCACAATATCAATTATACATATGATATCATACAAAACATATTTTCCTATTAGCTATATACCAAAAACCAAGAAAAATATAGAAAGTGAAAAAATATACTTCAATTTTCACTAAAAGTTTATTAGTTCTCTCTGGAGGTAGAGAACATTTTCAACATTTTCATCTTCTGAATTATCGTGGATCATTGTATTGATCAGAGTTGCTAAGTCTTCTATGTTGTTCTTTGTTTTACAATATTGTTTTTACTGTATACAATGTTTTCCAGTTCTGGTCATTTCACTCTGTATGATATATTTATATGTGAAGAGCTTTTTGACATCTTTTCTGATTCTAGCAACTATCAAAGATCTCCCTCTCAAACTACCTTGTAATTAAATACTTGCATTTATCTTCTTTTTATTTATTCTGTGCATACTGTACTTAGATAGGGATTGGTTGTTTTCCTCTTTGAAGCATAAGCCTCTTGTCAGTAGAAATTGCTTCATTCTTGGCAATTGTACCTTTAAAACCTAGTGTAGTGCTCAGATAATTGTAGATATTTAATAAATGTTATTGATTCAACTTATATAATAATCCCTTGGATACTTCCTCTTGTCTACTTCTGTCATCTTTATAGATTTACTCTTGTATTTGTGTCTATGCTTTTTTCTCTTTGACTATATGAATCATATATCTCTAACAATAAAGGAATTGACAATGAATTAATATACAGATTAAATTGCAGATGTAGATCGTTTCTCCTTCCTCTAAATGCAATAATCCATGTACATCCTGATTTTTCTGCTCTATTTTGGCCTATTTCAATTGCCTGTTCATATTTCTATAGATTGAGATTCCCAATTGCATTGCTGTCATCTACAAGACTATGATCACATGGTCTGTTTAGTCATTATCAAACTATTAGGCAGGCAGACTGTTTTCAGTATTTCACAATTACAAACACTGCTGTGCTAAAGGTCTCCAAACAGATAGTTAATTTCCTGGATCCTTTTTCTTTTAACTAACATTCTTTGGGTTTTGTCTGAATAATGGTGGTTTTGGATCAGTGGGAATGGTTGTATTTCTAATACTTGTATTTGCTTTATAATACTTTTGTCATGGAAGAAAAAAAGGAAGAAGAAAGAAAAAAGGAAGGAAGGAAGGAAGGAAGGAAGGAAGGAAGGAAGGAAGGAAGGAAGGAAGGAAGGAAGGAAGGAAGG
>JAJPUD010001935.1:312939-346385 GCA_023553655.1 Myrmecobius fasciatus | reverse complement strand
AGGAAGGAAGGAAGGAAGGAAGGAAGGAAGGAAGGAAGGAAGGAAGGGGGAAGGAAGGAAGGAAGGAAAGAAGAGAGGAAGAAAGGAAGGGAGGAAGAAAGGGATAGAGGGAGGACAGAAGAAAGAAAGGAAGAGAGAAAGGAAGAAAAGGATGAAAAGGGAGAAATTATGGAAAAACATTCTAATGCTGGATTAAAGAAGTAATATTGAAATATGATGAAACAGTTTTTCTTTCATGGTTCAGACACACCCTAGATATAAGTTAAGTTCTCTTCAGGGCATTTGGCATGAGGAGTTTTGCCCATTTGGCATGAGGAGTTTTGCCAGTGTTCTTTTCAGACCTACAAATTTCAGCAATGATGACTATTAGGGCAATGGCCAAAAGGGAACATGAAATACCAAGTCATTAGAAATGAGATGGAAGGTCAAAGAGGGTTTTCTAATTTGATGAGGTTTCCTAATATGGCTGATTTTCCTCCCCTTTGAATTCAAAGAGAGGGCAGAAAGAGGACAACCAGAAGTTTGCCCAGGAAAAAAGTTCAGATAAAATTTCCATGAATTAAAAAAATTAATATATAGCCTAGAAACTGATAAGATCTCTAATAAATGACAGGAAAATTCAGACATCAGTGTGCCCTTTTGTTTCCATTCTGTACATGCAAAGATGATAAACAAGGCTGCTGAAGGAAGCAGCAGGAAGAAAAGTTGGAAGTGACTTGTTTGTAGGAGATAAAAAGATTTCTTGCAAGTTACTGTTTCTTCTTCCTCAATCTTCCTTAGTATAATTTTTTTCTTATAGTAGGCAAGTAGATTTTGACTTATTTTCTCCAACTGATGTCTAACGTTCTGGGCAATAATCTCACCTGTGACACTGGAGAAATCTCAGCCTTGCTTTCTCCTCTGCCCTCCCTGGGCACTTCACTGCTGACTATCTCATCCAGAACATTATTTCAGGAAAGCCCCAGTCACGCTGAACTTTACTGCATTTTCTCCAGTCTCATTCTCTATAGCTTTCTAGCCAACTCTCTGGATGTGCTATGTCAATCTAAGCCCCTATAATGCATCTCACCATCCCTGTAACTGCAGACCAATATGTCCCTCTCCCTAACCACCATTCCCCCTAGTGCAAATATTTTCCTGATTAGAAAATATCAATCCCTTGAGGGCAGTGATCACCTTTGCATGTGTGTTTATATCTCTAACTTAGTTCATAGTTTAGCAAATGCTTAATGCATGCTCTTTCCTTTCATTTCATTCATTTCCATTCTGTTTAGTACTAGTATCAACGTGGAATAGGCTCTAATCATACGATTCTCACCCATCTTCTATGTCTGTCTGGCTGTCTCTTTCTCTCTCTGTATTTCTGTCTCCCTCTCTCTTCTTCCCTCTCTACCTGAACCCTGGAATATATGTGTGTATATCCATCTATCTATCTCCATATTTCCTTATCATTTATCTATTTTCACCTTAAATTCACCAAGATATTTTGCAGAAATTACCTGACAACAGAATCTTTTTTGCACCCTTAGGGATATTCCCTCATTACTAATTATCTTTTTGGTGCTCCTGTATTTCTCCATTGGTATTAGGTATTAGTGGCTTGTACTTGGAGTTGAATGTGAGGGAAGGATTTTCTTTCTTCTATTCCCAGCCCCCAAAACAATGTTTTGCTAGCATAGAGTAGAAAAATAACAAATGTTTATCAAAATTATTTGAGTGGCCACTGGTCCAAGGAGCCATATGTTTACACAAGCACTGCCATTTTGTAAACAATAACATATCTCATATTTACCCAGTGTATATGATAGAGTCTCAGTGTTGTCTCTGGCTCTTACCACTTGTATAGCTGGGGTAATTTACTTCACTCTATACAGGATCATTTTCCTCGCTGAGAAGGGTAGGAAAGAGTCACAAAGGCCCCTTCTCGCTCTAAATTCCTGATGCTATGAATGATTGAAAAAGCATGTATGAAATTTTTACTATGTACCAAGTATAGATGATTCAAATGGAAAAGCAAGGGAGCCCCAATTCTCCAAAAACTCACCTTCTTTTAAGGAGATACAATATCCATGGGAAGATCCAATCAAAAGACTCCAAATTGTCCAATGGACTTTAGAGAACAGCAGTAAGGCAGATGGTATGACTCCCCCCCAAAAAAAAAATATGTAGACAAAGTTGTGATTAATATAAAAATGTCCTTAAAAGACTTTCTGAACTCATAGTCAATTGTCATCATGAATTTTTCTCAATCAATGGACAATCATAATGCAATTGCTATCATGTGGAATGTCTGATGAGTTTTTTGATGTTAAAAAAAAAAAAAGTGTGCCATATTGGAAAAGGTGGTAACCACTAGTGTATTGCATTGTAATTGATGTTATCTGGGGCATTTTTAAAAATTTCCATAGTCCTTCAAAACAAAAGAATCTAAATTGCATGTCTTACATAACTTAGCATTTGGCTTTTATGATGTGTTCAGACTGAAATCTTAATTGTTGGTTAACTGGGAGATAAATGTGGTTCCTCCTCTCATGTGACGAGCAGATGGAGAGTGGCCAATAAATCATTCGAGGGAGAATAATTAAAAGCTTCATTCAGACATATTAGTAAATCACCAGGAAAGGCTGGAACCTGGCTTCTGGATGTGTTGTAATTTATACTATTAATGTGGATTGTTTTGGTTTTCTAAAAATAATAAATGACCCGCCCATTCACACTTGGCCAGAGGCATACAAGAAGCAATCCATAGGATATGGATTTGTTCAATGGCATTTAGAGGACCTTGATTAAAATTCCTTCTAGGCTGAAGTGATGAGAAGACTGTTTACTGAAGGCTGTTTGAGGTAGTAAGTTGTGATTCGGACAGAGAACAGAGGGACGTGAAAACTGAAACATTCCTTAACTCATATGTATGGATCTGATTGTTGGTCATGGCTGACATTTTTAAAGAGAGGTATAAAAATGTCGGAAAGTCACGCTGTCTGCTGCCACTAGTGCTTATGAGTTAGTTTTTAAAGTGCTTTTGTTTACTGGATACAAAGGACTAGGCTTGGCTTGGGAAGAGAAAGCATGCCTGAGAGTCTTATAAATTCTTTCTCAAGAAGGCAAACATTTAGAAGCATCTTACAAAGGATGTTAAAAAATAAATAAAAATTTTTAAAAATAAAATTTTAAATAAAAAAATAAATAATTTGAAAATAAATGCTGTCTCCCCATCCAGTTTCATCCTATTCGTAACCTAAAGAAGTATTTAACAAATCACAAATCACAATTAAGACCTCAGGAAAAGTAGTTCTCATTTTTGAAATTTCAATAGCATCATTATTAATAATATTTAATCAAAATTAAGAAATATCCATATCATTAAGTATTCAAAATGAGGAAAGGAATAATTGTGTTATACTTTGTCCTCATAAGAACACATCTAGATCTACGGTTTGTTTTTCTTTATTATATTTTAGAGAGACACATTAGAGTATGCCCTGAAACACAGAATAGTGAGAAAATAGCAGAATAAGAAAAAGACCGGAGAACATAAAATAAGAGAAAATTGACTGAAGGTAATGAGACTGGTTAGCACGGAGCAGAGAATAAGATCACAGTCTTCAAATATTTGAAGGCTATCATGTGGAAGAGGAACTAAATCTACTCTGCCAGGCCCTAGAGGGAAGAACTATGATTAATGGGTGAAAAGGTGTAAAGAAACAATTCAAACTAAATATAAGGGAAATCAACAGCAACAGTATAGCAAGCAACTACTCTGCCAGAAAGAAAAAATTTAGCAACCTAATGATGAATTCTATTCTAAAGTGGGATGAATTATTCCTCATCCAATTGGAAGTCTATAAATGGAATTGGGAAGATCAATTGTTGGGGATATCCTTGAGACAATTTATGTTCATGTCTGGGTTAGACCAGATGAGCTCTGAGATCTGGAAAGCTTTAGTTCTGGTGTTCTATGGTATTGATTTGTCAAGGGCACCCAAAGAGAATGGAACAACTCTCAGGAAACTGTACAGAATGTGATCATTCTACTAAGAACCTTTCTTCTTCTTCTCTCTGGAACTGAATCTGTCATTTCATTAAAAGAGGGAGACACTAATGAAGTTGAAACTCCCTCCTCTGCCAATGTAAATCAACAACAATGTGAAACTTAGGCTTAGCAAATTGCCCAGGACCCTGAGAGAATAAGTAATTTATTTGCCCATTGTCACATGGGCAAGCTGTGTCAGAGATTGGACTTTCTGATTCCAAGGTTAATTCTCTATCACACCCTTCTATCCTTCATGCTTCTTCTATCTTCTGTGTTTTTCTTAGCTTCACCTAAATATATGTACAAAACTAATCTGAAAATAGCAAAACATACATTTTTCTATTATTTCTTCAAAGATTTTTGGTATCCTTGTATGCTGCTGAAGCAATAAAGGTATCTTTGATTAGCCAGAAATAGGAAGTAAAATATACATACAATTTTTGCCTAATTTCTAATAATCGTACAAATATTAGGAGTAGGAATAACAGTCAAATTGACTTTGCCAAAATATTTCCAACAAAGATAAAAAAAATTTATTTAAAAACAATGCAATGAATTCTTCTAATTTGTTAGAAGACTTTGTAAATTGGGATAATATTAAAGGCCTCATTGTGATATCCTCTCTGACCCCATTTCTTTCCTTTGGGAAGGAAAGGGACATAATAGGTAAATGACAGAGTAACTTTTTAAAAATTCAAGTTGAAAAAATTCAAAGAGGAAAAATTCCTCCTAAGAGGAAAACAAACAAACAGACGAGAATGTGGCAAGAAAACTTTCTCTCTTCCAGAAAATGACCAAAGTAAGCTTATAGCAAAATTTTAAAATAGAATGCATTTTCAGATAATATTGGAAGACAAGCCAAATGCACTGATTTTATGTAATCAAACTACATTATCCTCTGTCTCCAAAACAGACTTCAGTTTTTTTACCTGTTGATTTTTTCTTGATCATCATTGGAATGTCTTTTCTTCCCCTCTTTTTTACCTTTTGAAACCCCTATTCATCCTTTCAAACTCAATTACAAAGCCTCCTCTTCCCAGAAGACCTTCTAATCCCCCTCTATTGTGTACAGACTTCTTTTTTGGATCTCCATAGGATAGAATCTTGTGTCTCTCTTCTGAGTTTATATTGTGTTATTATCCATGTCTCTTATCCTGCTGCTCTACCATAAGTATCATGAAGGCAAGAATTATGACTTAGCTAAATTTTTAAGGATCCCAGCATCTAATACTTAGCTGATCACTAAGAAGAAGCTTTACAAATGTTTGTTTGAAATGAGAGATGTGAGCTTTCTTTAGAGAGAGAGATTGTGAGTTTGGAGTTAGAAAAGCTGGCTTTGAGATGTGGACAAGCTTTGTCATTTGGGACAAATTATTTCTCCCTAATCATAAAATGAGTAAGCCAGACCAGGTGATTCCATGGCCTTCTTTTACTAAAATGAGACTAAGAAAGATGTTCACCATTGTAGAACTTTAATAATGGAAATGGCCTCATGTCTATAATCTTTGTTGGGTGGGGATAATCTGATAAAACAGACTGCAAGTAAGTGAACATGAATCAAGAAACCAATCTGATGTCCCCAAATCCTTCCCTCTCATATCCTGATTTTTTCAGCCCTTTGAATAGGCTGTGATTTCATCGTAATTGACATTTTATTGTTTTCCTTGGATTTTGAACCACTAATAGCCCTTGATAAGCTGCCCTCCCAATTGTAATTTTCAGTGGAACAAAGAAAGGCTGATAAGCAAAATTCACCAACACAATACTATTGCCAAGCAATGCATGCACCATTGTGCGTCTTGGTATCCCATTTTTCTTCAAGAAAGAGGACATTATATTTCATCTTCTGTCTCCTTGACCCTAGAGTCATCATGTAATTTTATGAATTTAGCATCTTTTTCCTTAATAAAAATAATAAGAACTTAATAAAACCATGACCTGTAGTATGTGTGTAATGGTGGTATACATATACATATGTGTGCATATACTATATGCATATACATGTATACCATGTGTGACATAGATGATATATATATACATATATCATCTATAATATAGTATTTAATATATAGTATATGTGATATACTATATATGTGTGTATGTATATGTGTAATGATAACCTTCATTCCATGATTAGGAAGTGTCACCCTTTTTATATAGTCCTGAAAGATACTTCCTTCCCTTTTCCTATTTAAAAAAAATGAAGTGACCTGTAAGATTTAAGTTATTTATCAGTTGGAGTTTATTTTGGTATATGGTATAAGATGCCTATATAAGCCTTTTTTTTTTTTTTTGGCCTAACTCTTTATAGCTTTCCCAGCATTCCATGTTGATCAGTGTTCATCCGCAGCTAGTTTATACTGTTGCATTTATCAAACACTGTGCTGCTGAGTTTATTTGCCTCTGGGTCATATTTATCTAGTCTGTTCCACCTGTGATTTTTCAGTGTAGATTTTCCTATCAATCCAAGTCATTTCCCCACTTTCCCTCCCTCACCCTCTAGCTAGCCATTACAAGGATTTCCCTAGCTAATAGAGTGTCTTAACTCGTGGCCATTTTTTCCAGTGATGAACATCTTCTCTTTCAACATGGCTGGTGCATTGAGAAGTGTCTTTCTGGTGGCTGCTGGCCTTGCCCTTTGGATTTATGGGCAATGTTGTTAATGTTGTTAAAGATCTGAATTAGGCAGGCTCCTTTCCTGAGGACCACATTTAGAACAGCGATGTTATGGTTTCTTCCGCTTCTTAGTTTTAAGTCTCTATTGGCTTCTTACTTGGTTTTCCCGAAAGTTGTACACCCTGATTGTGCATCTTTGGTGGAGTTCTCAGCAGACAATTTGGAATAAAGCTCAGTTGCTCAGAATGGAGGCTCTTCCTGAAGCTGGGGGTGGGGTCATGCCAAAAAAAAATTGTGTTTCCCCCTGAAAGAAATCCTGGCAGCCCATCAGTCCCAGCTGGGTGTTCTCCCTTGCCTGCTGGATGCACATATGTGATGAATAATTGAGATTTAGCAACAGCAAGTGAATGGAAATGGGACAAATTGAAATAATTAAGCAAAAGGATACAGAAGACAAATTCCGAGTTGGTTACAGGTCCCCATGGAGGGAAATCCTTGGGGCTGGTTGAAAAAACAGCAAAGGATCATTTTCCTTATTTGCAAACTGTTATCAGTCTTTGTGGCTCTTACACTTTGAGCTGGAGACACAAAAGGAATGCTAACAGAGGGTAGGAACCAAGCACAAAAAGTAGCAAATAATTGAGCCTTCAGGGATCTCTTTGGAAGGCCTCCTGTTATTTAGAGGAATGCACTTTTAAGACTCCTCTAACTATTTGCGAACGCCTGTTTGAAGGAAATGGAATCCCTCTGTGTGTGTGAGTGTGTGTGTGTGTGTGTGTGTGTGTGTTTGTATGTGTTTAAGGGATGGGGTAAGTATGGGAAGAGGGAATGTATTTCCAAAGCAGTCAAAGGCCATTGAATATAAGAAAGGTCTGTGGAATGCTGGGAGAAAGAGGATTCCATTATGCAAATCAAATTGTGGACACAAGCTGTGTGCTGTAGCCATAGAAACAATTAAAAATAAAATAGGAGAAGAAATTCAATTATGGGTGGTCAGAATCAGCGATGATTCATAAAGCACCCAAGCCAACAAAAAAGAAAGAAAGAAAGAAAAAGGAAAAGAAAAAGAAAGAAAAGAAAAGAACGGTATCTATAACAACTTGTTATGACATGATAGAGTTATCAAGTGGACATTTCAGGATGATGACTTCACTGAAAGGTCATTTACTTTCAAAGTACTTAATTTCTTGGATTGGATAATTTTTCAATTAGGTGAAGGACCCCTGAATAAGTGTGACTGAATTTTAGAAGGTGTGCACTGCTGTTTATCTACTACTGCTGGAGTGATCCCTGAGAATGGGTCACTCATCCTTTAGAGGGATTACCCACATTAAATTTTCTTTCTAGTCACTTTTGAGCAAGATCATTTGTCCCTAGTGATTAGTTCTCCTCCATTCACCTTGTCTAGCCACCATACTCAATAGCAGCATGTGGAGAACTGTGAACTATTTCATTAAAAGCAACTTTCTGAAAGTAAATGGATGAGATCATACAATTTAGAGAAATGAGATCATACAATTTAGAGTTTAGGGAATGATTCTAATCTAATACCTCTTTATATTTATTACATATGGAGAAAGTGAAGCCCCAAGAGATTAAGTGACTTCCCCAGAATCTCAGCATCAACTAGGGGGTGCCATAGTGCATAGAACATGAGGCCTAAAGTCAGGAAAACTCATTTTCTGAGTCCATCATCAGATATTTGCTAACTGTGTGACCTCAGACGAGTCACTTAACCCTGTTTGCCTTAGTTTCCTCATCTGTAAAATGATCTGGAGAAGGAAATGGCAAAGCACTCCAGTATCCCTGCCAAGAAAATCACAAATGGCTCCTCCAATTCACCCCCATTCCTCTTTTGTCTTCAGTGTCTGGCACATAGTAGGTGTTTCATTGAAGTTGCCAAGCTTGGCCTCTTGCAAAATTAGGATTATGGGTCATACAGTTTGCTTTTCACAAGTGCCAGTTGTAAGGATTGACCACATTAAGGGGAATGAAGGGACTTATAGAAGAAAAATCAGCATTTGAGTGTGAACCTTCATTAGAGTAGCTGCAAACCAAATGATCTTGGCTGTTAGATGTAAATTTAAGGACTACGTCAATGATGAGAAGACTTTCAGAATCTTACAGAACCAGGATATGCTTTTTCCCAAGGTATTCATTAGTCTGGGGGCAGGCCTGGTTTCTGCAGCCTTGGGTAATGCTCTATTTTATGGAAAGCCTTTTAAATTATCCCCCATCATTCTTAACCATTAGATGTAGCAGAGAATATGTTAAAAGAAAGTGTGTGGGATGGAGAAGGAGGAAGGGCAGAAAGAACTGGAATATAAAGCTCAAAGTGAACCCCTGAGATATCAAGTATTCTTGGAACCTTCAATGGGCCCTTCTTCCTCTGTCTCTTTGGCCATTTTGTTCTTTAGAGTGAAATGCCCTTTCCATATCTCTACCTGTCATCTAAAGTCTTTCTCAATAACATCTTCCCTGAACTCACTCTTCCCACCTTCACCTACATGGATACACACAAACACAAGACACACAGATATATGTATGTCTATCTATGTCTATCTTTAGATAGATAGATAGATAGATAGATAGATAGATAGATAGATAGATAGATAGATAAACAGATATATGTATGTAGGTATATATGCATATATACATACATATATATATATATACACACCTTGTGTTATTGTAACATGGGCAGCTGCCCAACAAGATTGTAACCTCATTAGTCCCCATACACAATGCCTGACACACAGTTGCTGCTCAATAAACATTTGAGTTAAATTATATTTTTTTCATAAAATGAAGCACCATTTCCCTACTTATATTAAAGTATATTCACATTATATATTCACTTAGAGAAAAGCAAAATAAATTCCTGATTCTAATTTCTCTGGGAAATGGAATGGAACCATGAGATCATGAATCTTGAGATGTAAGAGAGATTTAGAGATTGGGAAACTGAGATTTAAGAGGGACAATGACATCATCACAAGGTCTTAGATCTTGAGCTAGAAAGGATATCTTTAAGTTAACTTGGAGATTATCTTATCATATTTCATGTTTGTGGTTTTTGTTCAGTCATTTCAGCTATGTTTGACCCTTTTATGAGCCCATTTGGGACAGATATTGGAGTAGTTTGCCATTTTCTTCTCTAGCTCAGTTTACAGATGAGCTAGAGGAAACTGAAGCAAAGAGGGTTAAGTGACTTGCCCAGAATCACACAGCTAGTAGGTGTCTGAGACCAGATTTGAATTCAGGTCTTCTTGAATTCATACTCAGCACTCTGTCCAATGGGTGGCTGTCCCCTTACTTTTCAGATGAGGAAATTGAGACCCCGAGGTAATTATAGGACATGCCCAAATGAAAGAAATAGGGAAGCAGAGTTGAGGAAAATGGAAATGAGGAAAGCTGCTGAGAGGTTTTCTGAGACTCATACATATAAGGATGCATATTGAATGCATATTTAGCAAGGTTATCACACAATTTCCACTCAACATTAAATTTGTTTCCTGACCAGAGACATAAGTCCATTAGCTAAACTGTTGTGTAAATATGGAATACATTTTTAATAACATTTTGAGTTTTCTTGATCAGCATCATTCAGTCACCTGGGAAGAATAATGGATTCTTTTGACAGGTGATAAAAGGCTATACTCTTTGGTTGTGTTATTGAGCATGATAGAAAAACCGCTGTCCTGTGGGGCAGCTAGGTGGTGTAGTGGATAGAGCACCAGCCCTGAAGTCAGGAGGACCTGAGTTCAAATCTGGCCTCAGACACTCAACACTTCCTAGCTGTGTGACCCTGGACAAATCACTTAACCCCCAATTGCCTCAGCAAAAAGCAAAAAAAAAAAAAAAAAAAAGTAAAACAGCTGTCTTGGTGGTAGGCTAGGAGATCAGAATTCAAGTCAATGTCTGCTCCTTTGTAGCTGGGTGACCTTGGACAAATTCTCTGAGTCTTGGTTTGTCATAATGATGATGGCAATAATAATAACATTATGACTATATAAAGGCAGCTATAGAGTGCAGTAGGCAGATAAAGAGATTCAGGAAGACCCAAGTTCAAATCCTGCTTCAGTGATCCCAGGGAAGTCACTTATTCTTTCCCTGCCTCAGTAGCTCCATCACTCAAATGAATGGTTGGATTTAATGACCTTTAAGGTCCTTAAATCTATGATCCTGTGATCCTGTAAAAATGGCTTCTATGAATCTTCAGAAAATAAGCTTATATCTTAATGCTAATGACACCAGTATTAAAGAACCTTCATTTCATTCCTTAAATGATACATTAAGCTCAGAGCATCCACTTCCTGTTCTATGAGAAGCCCTTCTCAATTTCCCTTCCCCCTCTTTGTTGCTTTCATTTGGATATTTTATGTGTATAGTTGTTTTCATTCTATCTCCTCAATATTTACTGAACTCCTTAAAAGAGCAGGGATTGTTTTTTTTTGCCCTTCTTCATATCTCCAATGGTTAGTACAATGGCTGGCATATAGTAAGCATTTAATAAATACCTATTGACTGACTGACTAGATTATCCCAGACATCCAACTCTGATTCCTCTATTATATATGTCATGAGGGAAGCTGGCAGATATTAAGTGAAGAAAATGGGCAGAAAGCAAATGTGGCTACCAGATTGTCATCAGCTACAGGTATAGTGTCATTAGGACTGAAAAAGGAAGCATTTCAAGTGGCCAGAAACTTCCAATAGCAGGAAGAGTGCTGGAGCAAAGTCTGCATTCCCTATTAGAATTCCACAGAAGGACTTCATTCCCATGTTGTTGTGTTCAAAACAAGAACAATTCCCTGTCAGCCACAGCCAAGAGACTTACCCTAAGGAAAGAATGTCCTCTGAGTAGCTTTTGTAAATGGCAATCATGGTTGCCAAGTTGAATGCATGCAATATGGCTTAGTAGAAACTGCTTGGAATCAGAAGACGTGGATTCAAATTCTGCCTCCGCAGTATTACTAGCATACTTTTGTTCTCTGGGCCTTAAGTTTTTCACCTGTCAATTGAAAATGAGTAACTATCTTCCTCAAACAGTTGTAAGAATGAAATGAAATCGTGAGTATAAAATGCTGTTTAAATGCCAGATATTATTACAGTTCTAGTTGTAGGAGTGATTAGATTGTTGGAGTCATAGAGACCTGAGTTCACATCTTTCCTCAGACATTTTCTAGCCATGTCCCTTAAGGCAAGTTGCTTTATCTGTCAGACTTAGTTTCCTCATCTCCTTCACAGCATTGATATGATATTCAAATGATATCACACATGGAAATCACACATGGATTACTCATGTAAATGCTGTTGTTATTGTTGTCTACATCATTATCAGCCTCAGCCTCTGCATTACCTCCAGTTCTCTAATGATATGCTTTGTGAAGAGGAGATTCAAGGTTATTTGCTTTCTGTTCCATCTTCTTTTTTTTAATATTTTATTTTTCCAAATACATGCAAAGGTAGTTTTCAACATTCATCCTTGCAAAATCTTGTGTTCCAAATTTTTCTCCTCTCTCTCCCTTCTCTCCTCCCCAAGACAGCAAGCAATGCAATATAGATTAAACATGTCCAATCTTCTAAGCATATTTTTGTATTTGTCATGCTGCATAAGAAAAATAAGATCAATTTGGGGGGGAACAAGAAGAAAGAAAAAAAAACAAGCAAATGAACAATAACAGCAAGAGCAAAAGGTGAAAATACTGTGCTTTTATCCATATTTGGTTTCCATATTCTCTTTCTGGATGCGAATGGTACTTTCTACCACAAGTCTATTGGAATTGCCTATAATGTTCCACCTTTAAGATAAGAGGGTACATGGGAGGAAAAGCACCTCTTCCTTAATCTCTCTTATATTTTCAGGGAGGGAAAATAAAGTCTCTAAATGATCTGTATTTTTTCAGTTTGTGATGTCTGGGATTTCTAAAGGATTAAAAAGTCAATATTGTGTTTGTCATTTGTTATGCAGAAAAGCTAATCAATTAATGTAATCTTGTGCCACATAAACAAGGAAAGGGCTTCCAGGTCCAAGGGAGGTGCTTGGCCACTGTACTCTACCCTGAATCTGATCACATCTCCAATATTGTGTTTGTTAATTCTGGACACTCCAACTTTGTAAAGTATCGAAAGGGGGTCAATAGAATGGCGATTGTTCCTTAAAGCACAGTAATAATTTTTATTATTTACTATGCCACAAATTTCAGCCGATCCTCATTTTAGTGTGTGTGGGAGGGGAGGAGAGAACAACTAGGTTGCTCAGTGCTCATAGTACTCAGACTTAAATTCAAACTGGCCTCAGACACTTACTAGCTGTGTGACCCTGGACAAGTCATTTAATTCTTCCTCAGGTTTCCTCAACTGTAAAATGAACTGAGGAAGGAAATGGCAAACCACTTCCAAATAGAGTCACGGAGAGTGGACACAACTGAAAAATGACTAAATAACATCACAGTTTCAGTGGACTTCTACTTTGTTTCTGTAACTTTGTTCTCACAAAATGTACTGTTACAAAATGTCACTGATGTAAGAAAAACGTGTCTTTTTGTAACTGACCTCCCTGTGATATATCTGTCTTTCCTATCGCTTGCCTGTATGATCTCAGAAAATTCACAGAACCGCTCTGTGTTTAGTTTACTCATCTGTAAATGAAGGGGTTGCACCACAAGATTTCTTAGATCCTTCATGACTTAAAATCTGTGATCCACTGAACTTTTATTTGACTGAGCTCAGGGAGTCCAACCTTCTCATCTTGCAAAGCAAGCAGAGGTTATGTAAAGATCAATCTTTTGGGGAACTCTTACTTTGTAAGATGGTCAAGTTTTGGGAAAATGTCTTTGGGGTTCTTTGATTTGGGGGTGGGAGGTGGGCAGGGAATAAGGTGGGGGCTGGACGAAGGAAACCTTAGCAGGTATTTTCTTTTCAACATCAATTTTCTCAAGCAAAAGTTACAAGAGGCCATTTCTTCTTCCTGCAAGAATCCCTGGCAGACTAGTTATCTGCTTCCTTTTTACACAGACACATCATTAAGCTGTTCCCCACAGTATGGGTTCTGAGCACTTGAGAAGCAATGGGAAGAAGGAAATTACACTTAAATAAAAATTGAATTTACTCTTGTTTTTAAGTGTCATTTAATTGAATCCTTTTGGAGAATTTCCATACTTTAAGAAATATGCAAAACATAATGATGGCTGAATCACTGACTTTTCCTAGTGTTAAAAAATAAATTCTGATTGAATGGGTGTTGTACCTCTTTTTTAGATCTAGGACCCAACCATATCTGCCATTTTTCTTCTTTGTGCTTGTTCTTGCAATTTTCCCCTTCTGTTTACAATATCTTAGAATGGCAATGACATTGGTCATGTTAAAAAATAATGTACAATATAAAAAAGATTATCTTAAGTTAAAGAAAAAAGTCACCAAAGACAAGTCCATTTTCAGCAAAAAGAGCTAAGTCTTTTGGTTGAGAGCCAGCTTTTGGTAGACTCTTCCTCAAAACGATGCTTCAGTAACCCTATGTATCATTTTACTCATTAGCCCTGTGACTTCTTAGAACAGAATGCCCCTTTTTATCCACCAATCGTCATGTGCATCACATTAGAACGTAAGATACTTGAAATCAGGAGTTTTGCTTGACCTGCTTTTCCTCTCTCCTTTCCTCCCTCCCTTCTTCCATCCCTCCTTCTTTCTTTCCCTGTTTTCCTTCTTTCTTTTTTCCTTCTTTCCTTTTCTCCTCTTCCTAACCCTCGTTTCCTCCCTCCAATTGTTCCTCACATCCTGCCTACATTCTTTCCCTTTGTTCCTCCCTCCCTCCTTCCAATTCTCTCTCCTTTCAATCTTCCCTTCCTCCATCCCTTTCATCCTTTCTTTCTTCCTTCATCTCATTTAAACTCCACAGACACTATGTAAAATATATAATTATAGCTAATACTATGCCTATTTTACAGATGAGAACATCTGAAAGTCAGAAATGAAGTGATTTGCCCATCATGATCACATAGTAAGTGTGAGCAGCAGAATTTCGAGGAAGGATCTTGCTGACTCCAAGCCAAATACTCTCTCTACCAAGCCAGGCTGCCTCTTATTATGTAAATTGCTGACAACTACATGAAGTGTGTAAACATGACAGATAATTGGCGTGGCAGATGGGTTACAACAAGGATAAATGGAAGCAAATTCCAAGAACAATCGACTGGTCGAGGAGACCCAAATATCTTGATTATAGTATGATTAGAATGTATCAGTAGCGCTGTCTACAAATGCACCCCACCGCCATTGTTGTCATAACTGGCTATACCTTCCTTCAAGATTCATGATAGCATTGGTGTGGGTCGTACTATATTAGTGAAAATTTATGCGAATATCTTTGTGTGACATCTTATTCAAAATTCAGCTCTGAAAGTGTTTAAAGAATACCAGAAAAGCTAGTTTAAGGACCATTTGCAGGCGACAGAATAGGGGGAAGCCTTACATTTCTGTTTTAATTTCATGCCCTTCTTTGAACTTTGTTTTAATAGGATACTGAAAAAGGTGCTGGCCTTGAAGGCAGGAAAAAACATATTCAAATTTGCCATTTGAAATGCAAATAGCATGTGTCCATAGGAATGCCACTTAATTCTATGGCTAAGTCATAAAGGTTTTGTTGATATGACTCATTCCTCCTACCCCCTCACCCCCAACAGAATCTTGGAATTTCTTCTCTAGACCTATCATTGCCATTTTTGGTATAGCTTTACCGTCTTTTTGCCTTAACTCTCTCCAAAATCCATCTTCTTCTCACCTCTTCTGGCTTGCCACATTACTTTATGCTTCCTCCTTTTTATTCCCATGCTTCTATTTGCCATTTCCTCCCCTTCGAGGGTAAGTTCCTTGAGGGGAGGATAAGTCCATGTATATCTGTATCTTCACCATTAGACATATCACTAGCACATAATAAATGATTAAAAAATACTTTATTCAAAAAAGCTTCTTCTTTGGAGTTTTCAAGACTAAAGAATTATGGAATTTTAAAGTTGGAAAAATAAATAAATAAAGCCAAAAATAAATATCTTTTACAATATAGTTCATAAGGAGCCATGGTCTTTGTTTTAGGACTCCAGTGAGAATTGTCCTTTCAATTTTGACATAGATTGGGTAGTTTTTTCCTTTCCATCAAATCTAAATTTGCTTCTTTGCAGTTTTGTCCCATGTTCTTAGCTCTGCCCTCTGGGACTGGAGGAAATCACAGATGCTTCTCCTATTCATTAATTTAATCATTGATCATCCCAGGATTGTGCCATCAAGAGTAATAGAGACAGGGTCTCAGTTTGACCTTCCTAAGCAGAAAGGAGGTCATTATAGGGCAGCATTTTGCTGCTACCATTTTTTTTTGCAATCTATTGCAAAAGAGCAAGTTGTTCACTAAAGAGATAAGGTAGGGGGTGGAGGTGGAAAAGAGGCTCCTTTTTTATCCATTTAATATATTTCCAGAGCTCAGAGCCAAATCCATCCTGCTGACTTTATTACTTTGTGTAAGTGAGCCTACAATCCTACTGGCTTCTTTCATAATGAGTCGTCTTCTGTCCGTTTTGTTGGTGAAAACTACACAATAGTCAGATGATACCTTTCTAAGTCAATATTGAGATGTGGATGAGATGATTACTTGGTATCCTAAGGATAAGAAGGAAGGTTTTCTTTTTTCAAGGCTTTGAATTCTGACTTCCAAACTATATAGGTAGAGACAGTTTGGGGAGGGTGACAGGGCAGGCTGGGCATTTTAAACTGTCACGTTACATTCTCCTGCCTACTTTGGAAAAGGCAATCCTTTTAAAACATTTTGGTAGAGACATAATTCTTTTCTCTTTCTATAATGTTAAATTTTGAATGAGCCTTCAAGTTTCTTCAGGCAGTTCTATCTATTTTCTGGTAAATTCCGTCTTGGCAGAAGCTAGTGTTATGAAGACATGAGCTAGTGCAATCCACCCAACATTTATTAGATTTCTACTATTGGGGTTCCCAATCTTTTCACTCCCTCTTCTCCTTTGGCTTTCAGTAAGACTTCCCTATTAATTATGGAAGAAAATAAAATGTAGAGTTTCATTTGCATGTACTCATAAGAAATACAGTGGAGGTATTAATCAATTTCAATGGGATAATTATATAGTATACAATTATTATATAATAATAGCTTCCCATTATTGGAAGTATTCATATCTCAGGTTGGCAACTCTGTTCTACTATGAGCCTAGGGCAGTGCATGAGACATTATAAATATTTAATAAATGCTTGTAGAGTGACTAACTGATATGCTCTATGCTGGAGTTAGGGAAAAGAGATAGAGACAGAAATAAAGATAAGCAATCTCTCATTTGGACTATTATAATCACCTCCTAATCAATTTTCTTTGATTCCAGTTGTTTTTCTTTCAAGTTCTCCTTTAATGTACATATATAGCTATATCCCTGAATTATATGCTAGAGATCTATAGTTGATAGGGACCTTAGAACCTATTTGCTATAGAACAATGGCTTCATTCTTCAGGTGAAGGAACTGATATCCAGAACAAATAAATAATTTGTGCAAGGTCACATGGGTAATGAACAAACTCTTCAGTTTAAAATGAAAGTTCTTCTGGCTCCAGAATATCTTTCCAGACTTATTAAATATAAATAAACATAAATATTAAATAAAAATAAAATACCCCCCAATTATGCTTTATTTTTAGGGCATGCTCACCTACTAGCATTTTCTTGAATTTTACATTCCATCGCTGTTCTCCATTCCTTCCAAGAGTTGTCCCCATGCTTGGGATGCAATCTGTCCTCTCCTCTACCTCTTAGAATCCTTAGTTTTGTTAAGGCTCACTATGGATATCATCTCTATGATTCCTTCCTTTACCTTACCCCTTACTCAGTGCTGTCTCCCTCATCTACCTGCTTATTGGTGTACACATAATCTCCTTCCCATAGAATGTAAAGGGAAGGGAAAGAACACTTTTCTTGGTGTATTTCTATCCCAGAGATACCAATTTCTTTAAAACTGATTTAATTTAATTTTTAGTAATTTTTATTCTATACTTAAAAAACACCAAAAATTAAATGAACATTTCTAGGTACAAAGAAGAAAAGGGAGATTGTACATGGAACTGGGAATCTCTATCACAGACATCTCCACACATAGTAGACATGTGATAAATTTCAACTGAATTAAAATGCACTATCAGAGTTTCTTAACCTGGGGATCATTGATTTGTTTTGAAAAAGAAATATTTTGATAATGCTATTTCCCTATATTTGGTTTCTTGATAAAGCACATATATTATTTTATGTGTTTAAAAAACATTGTAAAGGGAACCATAGACAAACTTCAACAGATTATCCAAGGTGGGAGGAGCAAGATATTAAAACGTTTAAGACCCACAGGGTTAGATGGCCTCCAAATTCCTCTCTACCTCAGAAATTCTGTATTTTAGAAATAAAATTAACATCTAACTCTCCTTTAATTATGTATGTGTGTATATTTGTAGTTCAGTCAACTCAGTAATGTCCCACTCTTCACGACCCCATTTGTGGTTTTCTTGGTAAAGATGTTGAAGTGGTTTGCCATTTCCTTCTCCAGTGTGTGTGTGTGTGGGGGGGTGTTTGTGCACACATGTACACATGTGCTCCTCCTCACTTGCGGAGTGAGGGGAGAGAGAGAGAGAGAAAGCTATAACACCAACAAGAACACTTCATATTTGTAGAGTTTTTAGTCACTTAGACATTTCAAAGTCTTTGTACAAATTTCAAACTTTCAAATATTTATAAGTATTCATATTTTTATTTATAATTTACATTTTTCGAATATTTTTAAATTTTATTTCACTTGATATGGATAATCACTGGCATGTATTTAGAAGTTTAAGAATTCAGAACACTTTCTATGCATTACTTCATGTTACTCTCAAATTTTATGATGCCATTAGTACAGGCTTTATCATCCTCACTTTACAGATGAGGAAAATAAAGATCAGAGAAATTGTGGTTCACTCCTGGTCATACAGTAAGTATCAGAAAAAGATTCAAAGCCAAATCCTTACTGAATCCAGGCTACTGCTCTCTCCATCTCCTTGTACTTTCTCTTTGAAAATCACATAAAGATAGAATAACTTTCTTCCTATTTCACATATAAGGAGACTGAAGCTGGAAAAGGCTGAAAGGTTCTCCCAAGGAGATGTCAAGATTTCACAGCCAACAGTAGCATAGTTGGGATTCAAATCTAGATTTTCTGATTCAAACCTGGTTTGCTTTCCATTGCCCCATAGGCTTTGAAGTTGTTGAATGTCCTGGATAAGATCTCTTTGTCCTAGGAAAGGGTTAATTTGTTCTGCTAAATGCCTAATGTACTTCTAGGGAACTTTCATCCACAAGGGAGAAAAAAACAGAGCTCATGGTATATATAAATGGCAACACAGGGATGTTTGCTATGTTAATGTTATACTGAGTTTTCATTTTTTTATTATTTATTATTAATGAATCACAATTGTCTTTGAAGCTGCCTGAGTGTTTTATAATGAAATTGTGTGTCATTTTCAAATGTCTGGGTCCCATATGTGTCATGGGCCCAAACTCAATATTTGCCTCAAGTAATTGCATACAGAGCTGAAACATTGATATGGTTAACCTGTTCAAGGTCTCCCATTGATTGTAGATGTACACACACACACACGCACACACACACACAATTCTGGCCAATAAGGCTGTATAGGAGTGAATGTGTGTGTATGTATAGGTGTGTGCACACTTGCCTGGGCACTTCTAAGCCTAATGATCCTATAATCATAATCTATAATTATCAGTATTTCCACAGAATTCATTCTACACAATTTAACTTCATCATATTTTAAAACAAATCTCTACTTCCTTTTTTTTCCTTGTCTTCCTCTTAATAATTTTCTGGTGAAACTCCCTCCCTTCTCAGGGTTTTCTATATCAGTGTAGTCATATCTGGGGATTTGCACAGATCCCACTATTACGAAGTTAGCTTTGATCTTGAAGGAGCCCTCTGTCCCATGTTTTCCTCAACTACTGTATTATGTTTTAATTAAGTATTCTCAATGTTGTCCTTATTCATGAATATCCGGAGGTCATTGATTTAGAGGGGGGAGGGATATTGAGGTTACCTGACCCAACCCCTTCATATAACAAGGAGGAAACTGAACCCACGAGAGATTAAGTAACTTTAAATCTCAAAGGTAATAAGTGGCAGAATCATAATCTGAATGCAAGTCTTCTTTCTCAAATCCATAATTAATTCTACAATCAGGATGGATACTAGTACTAATATTATTATAATAGACATAGCTCAATCTCTTTGTTGCTAAACACTTTATACATAATTCTCCTTGACCTTCCTAGTATAGGAATAAAGAAGTGGTTTAAGATTATTCTATTTAACATATGAGGAAATTAAAGTTCAGAGGGGTTTGAATGAGTTCTTTGTGGGACCCCAAAGGTTCCTGACTCACATTCTGCATTAAATCGACTGGTTGTTCTTTAACAAGGATATTGAGTTTTACCTCTCTCTGGTTAATTCTTCTTCTGAGTCCTTAAAAGCACTTGTAGAATTTTTGGTAGAGTTATAATAGAATCTGGCAGACCAGCAATGGAGTCACAATAACACTTCTTCCCCCTCTCCCCCACTTTTTGTGACAAGTTTTAATGAGTCAAGAACTCCAATGAAATAGGCTGATGGTTCTTTGGAAAATATGCTTCAACTGTTGGTGTACCCCACAAAAAAACCAAGCTCTCCATTACCGGCCAGAGTTACATAATGGTTACCTGAATGGAAATGCTTTTCAGACCAGTTCTGTTAAAAGAGAAGGTCATTTCTCATTCACTAGTAAACACTTATCATCTTTTGTCACCTAGGTAGGGGGCTGCTGGGTATGAAATAAGCTAGAAGGGGATTCCGGGTTGAACCAATAGAATCTAAACTCTTTGAAGCTCATTGAGTTTCATTTTTGTCTCCAAAACATCACCAATTCTTGCCCTATATTTTGCCTGGGCAACTCATTCAAGCTATGTTTGCCTGTTTTCTCATCTTAAATGAGGTAATAATAAAGACTACCTCCCAGGGCTTTATGGGAATAAAATGAGATAATATTCATAATGCATTTTGCAAATCTGAAAGGGCTATATAAATGCTAGCTATTACTGTTATTATTATTATTTTTTATTTTTATTTATTTTTTCTGTTATTATTATTGTAGGAATATTTCTGAAAATGGGGGGTCTGCCTAGAGGCAGAGGCATCCTACAGCAAGGCAAGGTCAGCAAGCCTTGGGATTTTTCAAAGTGAAACATAGGTCCTATTTTATTTTATTTTTTAAACTGTAATTTTATACCATCTCATCCAGTTTTACCATATATTACTTGTTAAAGCTTTTTTTTTCTGCTCCCTTAGCTTTTTCATCTCTAATTCCACAGTCTTGCTCCCCTCCCTACCCCACTAAACCCATCCCACCCCTTTCTCTTCTACTTTCCTTTGAATTGTAATCACAAATGAGCTGACTACAGACAGACCCATAACCACAAAGTCTTACTCCTGGGTCAGTGGCAAAATAAATAAGAGAAATACTTCCTTGATGATCAAGCGTTCCTACTATGGTGAGGAAGGAAGGATGTGGGATAGACCACTTTTAAAACTCATCGTTGTATTTGGGTATTTCCGTAAATGCTAACGGCTAATGGTATTCAGAGAGATGCTCCTCTGGGGATTCACAGTTCCTCAGATGGTTCAGCTCACAGCATTTGAAGCTTCACAGGAGGAAGTGATGGGGAGTGGAAGGTCACTGCTGGGGGAAGCATCCAAGAGGTCCTTCTTGAGAGGTGGTCCCATATTCCCAGTGTCTCACTGTCTATGTTTGCTTAAGTACCAAGCATCAGGAGTGGCTGGGGGGGGGGGGGAAGATACTGTTTCATGACAATCACCAGACATCTGAATTCCAGAAAGTCAGAATTAGTTTCACCATTTGCATATTCCTTCTTCAGACTTCTCCCTTTGTAGATTCCCAGCCAGCATGCATTTCATGGCATGTCATGACAGTGGGGGATTAGGAGACCTGGAAATATTGTCAAGATGGCTAAGTTCTGAAAGTACTCTTAGTTACCACTGCTTTTAAAAAGCCTCCACTCCCACCCCCAGCTTTTAAATATGTCTTGTGATAGAAATGTCAAGTGACCTGAGAAATATTTACATAACAGTGAATTAAAAAAAAAAAGACACAAGAGCTTGGAATCCCAGTCAGTCCATTTTTCATTGGGTGCTGACATGCAGAAGGACATTTACAAAGGGGAAAGTGTGATTGAGCCTTTGGGAATTTGGATTTGAAGGGGGTGGGGTGTTATGGTGTTTCCTTTCCATGCACTGCTGTATGACTGGAAAATGATCACTAAGAGGGTGTAGGGCACTCTGTAAAGTCACCTCCAAAAGGGGTTTCTATTTCCCATGAGTCTTCAGTAAGTGTGCATGGCCACGTGCCAACTGGGGAAAATTACAGTCTTCCTCTGTAATGCTAGTGACCCTGCTCCTCCAAGGCTTTCCTGGATCATGCAGTTTCTGTTGGCTTCTTTCTCTCTTAATTCCTGTCCTAAATTATTGTGTACATTTTTCACTCATAAATATATGGAAAAACCCAAACCAAATGGGAGGCAGCTGGGATGTTGACCCCTCCCCCTAAGCATCAGGCTTCTATGGAACTAGCCCTCCATCTAGAATAGCTTCTTTGGGTCCTTCTTGTCTTGGAAAGCCCTTGGATATGAAAGGAGGTGCTATCATTCAAGTATAGCTTTGACCTTGGGGAGTTGAATTGCAGATTAATTTCAAGACCTAGAAGAATGTAATAGAGGAAATTCTGGGCCCAGATAGGTTACATAAAAGAGTAATGGAGGTAGGGGCAGCTAGTTGGTGCAGTAGATAGAACACTAGCCCTGAAGTCAGGAGGACCTGAGTTCAGATCTAGCCTCAGACATGTAACACTTCCTAGCTGTGTGATCCTGGGCAAGTCACTTAACCCAATTGCCTCAGCAAAAAAAAAAAAAGAGTAATAGAGGAATAAAGGTAGTTCCCTTCAAGTCCAGACCCAAGCATATGAAACCATTGATTGTCATTATGGGTTGGCATTGACTTTTCAAAAGAAGGTTCTAACTTGTTTAAAGATTGAACTGAAAACCAGTAATAATAAAGTAAAAATAGGCTAATGTTAGACTAGTGGTTTAAGAGCAGACCTCCCAGTAGAGAAGACCTGACTTTAGACCTGCCTCCAGACTCAGAGTGCTACTTCAGTTGAATGTACCAAGACAATTTTGTTGGATTATAAAATACAAATTAGAAAGGAAGAAGAAAATCCCTTTGCTTATAAACTCGCTGGCCTAGTCCAAAACAAAATTATAATAATAACAAAAACTGAAACTTCTGTAGCACTCTGAATTTGGTAAAAATGCTTTAGGTAGAATATTGTATTTGGACCTCATAATTACCCTGTGAGGTAAGTAATGGAGGATGATTGTTCTCATTATGAAAATGAAAACATTGGAGATTAAGGAAACACTTTCATAAAGTCATGAACTAATAATGGGAGTCTACCTATTCCTTAGTCCAAAATAGGAGATTTCAGTATTTATTTTCTTTGTCTGAGTGAGAGTATCTAGGACTCTGAGTTAGTAAATGGCAACCTGTCCTCTGCTTTGAGTCTCTAAAAACAGATGATGAATAATCACTAAAAGAACATAAGTATCCATCTTTATTTTTCTTTCCTTCTGGGAGGTTGTTGTACAAAGCATCCATTTCCCGTATCCACCAACCTCTGTTGACATAGGTAAGACATAGGGCAAGAATGGTAATAAGCATTGGTTTCATGAATCAGCCTTTTACCTCCTGTTCCTGAGGGTTTCTTGCTTCTATTTAAAAGCAAGAAAAGGTACATGCACTTGAGCAACTCTAGGGCAGTATGAATGCTGAGTAACAAAAACCGTACAACTTTTGTAGGCACAAAGATTTTCCCAGCAATTGGGAAAAAATACAGGTCAGGAGCCATGATGAGCAGTGACATGTTGTCATCACGACTGTTTTTATTGTTGATTTTCAAAAGAAATTTCATTTGTGGAAATCTAAGGTGCCTGACTCCTTATAGCTGCTAGAAATTAGAATTTTTTTTAAATCTGGTAACATTGCTGTTAAATGTATTAAATGTTAAATGTAAATTAATTGTAGACTGATTCTCTGTGTTGTCACAGCTGGAAAGAGCATGGCAAAATCTGGTGCTCTTTTGCTTAGGCATGTTGGCCATTTTTGCTTGATAGTAGGTACCCACAGAAGAATTTAGACTAGCCTATTTTTCCAAGGAATGAAGTGGCAAATGCATGCTTCTGTTTAGAGCTGGATCTCAAGGAATATTATAAATGGTTACCATTGTTTATTAAAACTTGGGGAATGTTTGAATGAGATAAGCTATAGTTAGATTAGCTTGTCTTTTAATTTAAACATTAGTCATCATGTTAGGGTCAGAAACCAGTACAAGATGTGTAAAATGACATCCATGGCTATTCTACAAGAATATACAGGGTACAAATCAGCATTCCTTTCATATCTGGCCTTTAAAAAAAGACTCACTTTGAGTTTAATTTCATCTGAACTCTGATTAAACAAAAGGACTTCCCTTCCGACAAAACTGAACTTTTGTTGGATATGTGTAAATTCCCTCACCCCTATTTTTTTGTTTAAACTGGCCAGTTTATTCTCCTAAGCTTCTTTCCATGGTGACAGAGGTTAATTTTTTAAAAGAGGAATTAACTAGAATTCAAGAAAGACACCTTTGTAAAAAGTAGTAAGCAGTCCAGTGTTTGAAACATCAGGTGTTCGCAGCAATGCCAACACTGTAATTTAGATAACAATCTAGACAATGAGTTGACTTGTTAATTGTCAAGGTTTGCAAGGGAGCAATTTGTAATTGTATTCCTTTTAGAACACATAGCTGCTTTCTTTCCATGATGCATGAAACGATATTTAAGCTTTATTCTGTGCTTTTTCTTTGTCTATTTTCATGAGAAATATTCTGTATGATATGTATGGCCTTCTCATCACAACATGATTACTAAGGGGATATCCTACTAAGGATGAAAGATACCAGTTCTGTGGACTTTTAGGCAAGTGTTTAGATTGTGTTCAGAGGATGTTGAGAGGATTTTTTTTTGAAGCAAACATCCAAACAACCAACTTTTCTACTCTCCAAATTAATCTAAACATTGTGGGGATGATGTTGACTTTACTGACTCAGAAAACATCAGGACAACAAATGTTGAATCTGAGCATTAACTGACAAGGATGTGCCTACCTCTCTGAGTGGATGTGATATGATTTTTTTTTCGTACGTAATTATTAACTGGTTCCTAAGAAAGGCTTATTTGGAAAATGAAAACAGCACCAATTAATGCTACTCTCCCCACCTTGACACCTTGTATTTCAGTCTTAGTGTAGAGTAAAGACTTTGGAAATGGTAAATTGGCCATGGATTTTAAGTCTCTCACGGGCAGGAATTGTACTATGTAGTTCCTTTACAATTTCTCACATTGCACCAATAGAATCTATATCTACTGATACATACTTATTATGATGATGAAATAGAGAATTCAAATCCAAAGCAAGATTTCTGCATTTTATTACTATAATAAACCATTAAAGGTTTAGTATTAACAAAGAGAGTGATTCAGTACTCATTGCATTGAATTCCCCCATGCTGTTCTCAAAACAAAAAGTTTAACAAAAGATACCTATTAGGCTATATCTTGCAGAAGCATTGTGATAAACATCATAGACATAGAAATAAATGTGTGATGAGTCTTTTGCTTTTTGAAAAGAAGAATAGAGATATACTTTGAATCATAAATTCATGCATGATCTGATCTTACTCAATGATCACACACACACACACACACACACACACACACACACACACACACACGTATATATGAATTGAAGATATCATCGTGATTTTCCTGAACTGTGGAGGGACTTTTGCCTCACCCTGGAAAAAGGGATCCATGGGAAGGAAAGCGCTTGTTAATTTCACCTTCCCTAATTTTTTTTTAACAAATGCCAAGGTATCTATTTGACACCATTAGAAGGAAAAGGATAATACTCCTGTAATAATAAATTGGACAACAGTGAATGTCATTATTTTGATAATATTTCATCTTTCCTACTTCTGTAACATTAATGAAATGTAATCTCTGTGATACAATTTTCCTATTTTGGGCTCCACTTGTAGAAATGGGAATGAATTTAGCTTAGTTGTAATGATGTGATCTTTATTCCATATCAGTAACGCTTTATTTTTCTTTTAAGAAAATTTATTTTTTTAAATCACCTTTATTTTTAAATGTATCCCATCTTCCATTCTCTGACAAGAGACCCATCTCTTATAACAAAGGGGAGGAAAGAGAGAAGAAAGACTAACCAACACATTAACTCAGTCTGACAGATTATACAATGTAAGGTGCCCATAGTCTCCCACATTTGTTGAGAAGGGAGAGAGACACATTTTCCAACCAGTGATATTTTTATTAACATATCTTCCTCGCTGATTTCTTTCTGGGGGAACTCTGCCTTCTTGCTTGGTCCGATTTCATGCCTATTCTATTTTTTTTTCATGCCTATTCTAAAACTCAATTTATCTTACTGTAATCATCATGAACTTGGAATTACAGAAGGACTCTGCCACAAAGCAAATAAGTCTTCAGCAAAAGCCAGTGTTGTTCAAAATGGATTCCTTTGTCCTACTGTCAAAAGTAACCTAACTCTAAATCAGTAAACTTAGATTTGTTTGCATATATTCAACTATGTTAAAAATAAAATGTGCTGGAAAATTCCATCTTGATGTATCTACTGCATGGAACAATCATGTCATTTTAAGTCAGAGGGCTTGGTTCACATCCCATCTCTGGAATCACATTCTTTGTTGGACATGGAGCAAGTCACTAAATTGCTTTGGGCCTATGTTTCTGTATATGCTAAATCATAAGAATGATTTCAACTACCCTAAGGTTTCTTCTGGCTCAAATCTGTGATTCTAAGGTTTTTACTTTTGGTGAAATTACTGATCTAAGTACCCCAAATTGTGTCCTCTCTCCTAATATTCATGAAACAGGTATGTATCTCTAGGACCTAGTAGAGTATGTGACACAAAGCAGGAGTTTAATAAAATGAATTGAGTTAAAAAAAATCTTTTTATACAAATAGAACCAGATTTAAATAATTAGAGAAATGTTGATTGTTCATGGTTAGGCAGGGCCAATATAATAAAAATGATAGTAGTCTTGCCAAATTGAAGAATTCCATCAGTAGTAAGATAATTTGGGTTTATGGTCTTAAATTTTCCATATTACAGAATAAAGTAATATGAGCAGGAAGGAATGCCAAAGGCTAGTCAATCCTAAACCATGTATTAACTTTGCAAGATTCCCCTCTGTAAACTATCAGATAATCATGTTTTTAAGAAAACTAACTCCCTGCTGGATTGTGAACTCTCTGAGGCCAGGGACATAGTTTTATCTAAACTTTTGTATAATGCCCAATATGCAGCATTTGCTTAAGAAATAATTGTTGGGTTGCTTGTTGTTATACCTTTTTCAGGGAAGGGGAAAGGAATAAGGATTTATAAAATGCTTCCTTTTGGCACCGTGTTAAGCATTTTTATAAACATTATCTCATTTGAGGCTTACTACAATCCTGAGGGAGAGTGCTATTATTATTCTTATTTTACAATTGAGGCAAACAGAGGTTAAGTGTCTTGGCCAGAATCACACAACTAGTAAAGGTCAGATTTGTTGTCATTGTTCAGTTGTTTTCAGTCCTATCTGACTCTTTGTGACACCATTGGGGTTTTCTTGGCAAATAAATAGTGCAGTGATATGCCATTTTCTGACTTGAGCTCAAATGTTTCTGACTCCAGGCACTGTGGCACTTCCTCTCAGACTTTCCAGGTAAACAGATAGTTCCATAGATAGTAAATAAAATTTTTTTTATTTGTTGGGTTGGAAAGAAAGACTCTACTTTCTCAATATCATCAAATAACAATTTGAATTATCATCTTACCAGTTTTGAAGTGAAGAACTACCTTCATTTTATAAAAGAGGTTATCTAAACACTGAGTTGTGTGTATGTCAGTACAGGTGAAGACACTTCATTGGATGAATGAGTCTTTCTTTTCACGTGTGTTCATAATTCTTGAGCTGCTGAACTGAATCCGTAAATTGGATGGTTGGTGGCTTATTACCTGACACATGTCCACTGATACTTTTGAGTGAAATTCCAAGTTGGATTTCTCCTTAGATTTGCAGTGGTGAGAGGAAAGTTGTGCTAAAGAATCTGGAGATTGATTTCTGGATTGGAGGGCATCAGTCTTGATGACTTTTTGGACAAAAATAACAAGACACTAGTGCCACTAGTGCTGCTTTACATTAGATTTATCTTATTCAAATCAAATGAAGTTAGACTTGAATCTTATCTGAAAAAAAATCCCAATAACCTACATGTGAATTTTCTCATGACAGTTTGAAAAGGAAAACTTTCTTTTACATTTATAATATTTTAATTTTCTGTAGTGTAATGGTTGAGTTTTTTGTTGGTTTGTTTGGATTTTCCCCTTAAAGAGGCAACATTACCTGAAGACCAGAGAACTAATTTTGGCATGAGAAAACCTACATCCAAATTCTACCCTTTATACATTTGGAATTAACCAAAGCCAAACTCAAAAATCATTCTGTGTGATCGTGGCTTTTCCTCTAAGCCCTTTCAAGACAAAACTCAATACCCATGAGGTACGGAGGAGAGACTGAGATATACATTATTGGAAGAAGGTACATGATCAGATGCTCCTGATACCAATGATAGGTCTGGATTTTTACCCTCCCCCAAAATTAAAAAAGACTAAACACTTTCCTGAAATTTAGAAATTGAAATAAATATTAATGACCAGTGCGTTGAGGTTGGCCAAATGTTTTTCTCAAAAGCTTTTCAGTACCCCAATGTTGTAGATGAGGGGATGCGTTCAGAGAGGTTTGAAGATTTTTCTAAGCTCACACAGCTAGTTGGCGTCGGAGTTGAAATGGAAACCCAGTTTTCCTTTGTCTAATCCTCCTTTCCTCCTATCTTTTTCACATAAAAAGGATTAAGAAAAACACTTAATGGGAATTATGATTGTCTTGCCCTTGGTATGTGTGCTCTGTAAAATGCATAGGTATCTTCTATGCATTTTTTTCAACTGTTGTTTTTGAAAAGACACGTCTATAACACCATCAGCCAGGTTTGCCTTTCTGGTGTTAAGCTATTGTTGTTCTCTTTTACAATCTGTGAATTCATTATATTGTGACTGACCCTGAGATCAAGTTGAAAAGCAATTAGTTTGAAATAACCAGAGAGCCATCAGTGGGAAAGAAACAAATTACCTAGTCGTCGTGAAATTCTTAATGATTCGAAGGTTATAAAAAGGGAAATTTGCAATAAACACTGTGATTGTAATCTTCACAATTGAATCTGAAATCATTTCTACCAGAAGAGTGTCATGATGAAAATCCCTGAATAATTAACTAAGTGCTTCTCTTCCTATTAATAAAGACTTGCAGAAAAATTCATCACTCTGTAGTCCAAACAGAAAACATCAGGACAACTAGAGTATAGTGGATAGAGCACTGGCTCTGAACTTAAAGAGGACCTAAGTTCAAATTCAGCCTGATACTTAATATTTACTAGCTGTGTGACCATGGGCAAGTCACTTAACCTCAATTGCCTTGCCAAAAAAAAAAATTCGACTCAACAAAAATATACCAATTCAAACAGAAAACATCCAGCCTTTCCATTATAATACTTAGCAAACTCCTTAGTATTTATCTACCATATCCTAGAAGGAATGCAATATGGACCAGTGCTTGGAGCTTTCTTATAATACTGCAAGTTATTGGATGTAGTTATTAACATTTCAAGTAACAGTGAGTTGATTCATGTGAACAGACCCTTCTCTAAAGTAATTGCCAAAGCCTTTAAGACTTGGAAGATGGTCTTTGAGAAATCCTGTGGCCAAAAGTCCAACCCCCCATCCACTTCAGCAAACACAGTCTCTAGACTTTGCCAAGTTAGCTCTCATATAATAACCTGGAAATCAGATATTGCTGGGAGCATAAGCACAATCATTTGTGACCCAGAGCCTTTGAGAATTCAGGGATTCTTTTTCACTGTTCCCATGCCCCTCACTTACAGACATCCTAAATTCCTTCTAATTAAAAGGAAATCAATCAAAAATCATTTGTTAGGTCTCTACTATCTGTCAGCTCTTGCAAAATGAGGACTGAGGAAACAGAAAAAAAAAAATAAGCAGTCCCTTCCCTCAAGAAACTTGCATTCTACTTAAAGACAGGAATTAGAAAATGCCTGAGTTACTGAATATCTTGAATAAATTGAGATATAATTGTTTATGAGCACATATAGAAATGCTAAAGGATATTCTGATATTACTGTTATCTCAGGGGGTATTTTTTCCCTTGGAGGGACAATGCTATTGTTTATGCCAATCAAACCCTAGGCATATATTTATCATGTAATCAATACACCAATTTTTAAAAATCCAATTCAACTCCTTTTCAGGATATCCACAGTACAGAGCTATAGAGCCTTCAGCACTAAACTCACTGATCATGAGACTGAGCTCCAAGGAGGTTTTTCAAAAGAATGTTTTATCATCACATGGATTTAATTCAGACCATTGCTGCCAACTTAAAATCCTTTTCTTTTCAGGGTACAGCATGGACTAATTAGCTCACTGATGCAGGAGCTTGCTCAGGGATGGATAGCTGTGCCCTTGAATCTTTTATTGGAATCATAGTTGTCAGAGTAAAGATTTTAGGGGAAACCAGTTGAGTTTAGTCAGTGATTGACTCATTTAAGTGGCTAGTTAAGGCAAAAAAAAAAAAGTCAGTGTAGCTACTTTAAAGTACAAACTGGTGAGGGTGGAGTGAGAGATAAGCCCCCCTTTTTTTTTTTACTTTCGTATATAGCTCTCTCCTTGTTAAAGCTATCTCCCTCTTGAAATGATTTTGGAAATCTTTGTAAATACTTGGTATTTATATATATATGTGTGTGTGTGTGTGTGTATACATATGTATATATGTGTGTGGCTGTATACATACATATATACATCTATACAATTATGCACATATATATATACATATACATATACTTTATTTTATTTTTGTCTTTGGATTCCTTCTACCCAGTACTGTGCTTGGCACTAAGTGCTTAATAAATGGTTTTTGATCTGATTCATATCAAATTGAGGGGATGTAGTAAATTATGTCAATATAATTATGACAATGATATCAATTTATTGTCAAGCTTTAGCACTTTATTCATGCAACTCTAATATGGCAATTATTGAATGCTAAAGTTTTCTGGATTGTGGAAAAATGTATATTGGTATATACCAAATGTATAGTGGTAAAAATAGAAATTACTATTTTAATCTGGACAGATTCACAAATCTGCTGTCTTTCTATACTTCTAAGTGCACCTGTTTTTTTATTTTTGTAAACAAATTCATTAATTAGATTTTATAAAAGTGTGTACGTGTTTGTAATTCATACATGATATATTCTTATACAGAAATCTAAAGGAAGGTTCTCATGCATATGTAAGGATGCAGCAGATTGCCTGAATGTGCTGTGGAATGATCTCACACATAAGACCATTGCCCCTTCATTCTATCCTCCTCAGAGCCTTTGACACCAACCCCATTTCACTCCATGACAGCCAGTATGCAAATGGACTAAAAGCTCCATTAGTCTGTTCTAGGCTAGGGAAGCCCATCTGTCAGTGTCTAGGACACCTCCTCTCTCAGAGCCTCACGTGGGAATCTGTCCTTGAGATACCCAGATGGATGAGGTTCCTTGAGTTTGTGCTGCAATCAGGCTCTGAGGAAGCTGTCACTCCTGTTTATTCCTTTTATTCATTTTGTGACTAGAATCCCTCTTCCCCGAGACAACCTCCACACATCTGAAAAGAAGAATATACAAATAAATAGTAAATATTTTGGAGGAAAAATAAATATTATTTGTCATTAACAGAAAGAACAGCTTGGAGGTTTTTTTTTTTCTCTTCCCCCTCTCCCTTAAATTCAGCCCCAAATCTATTTTTTCCATGAAGCCATTCCTAATTCTTCTAGCTACTAGTCCTTCCCCCACCCACCTAAAACAACAAAAAATTAAATATATATTTACATTTATACATATTATCTTTCCTGATATGATCCATGCTTTGTCAAAGAATTAATTATATCTTTTCTGCCTTTATATACTGGGTGCTTGGCATTTACCACCTTAGGCACTTAATAAATGGTTATTAATTGTCTGCTGAAGTTGCCCTCTTAAGGAAATTCTAGAAATTGAAGTCATTTTTTTGCCCTGCACTATATTAGTGGCCTAGATTTTTCACGAGTGGATATACAATTAGTAATGAGCTACTGCTTGTCAGTTGGGACCTAGAAGTTATGGAGAAATATGAGTGTGAGATAATTGGGACTACTTGTATTAACTGATGCAGAATTAAGTCAGCAGAACCTTGAGAAGTTATATAATACTAACATTGCAAGGATTACTTTTAAAGCCTTAAGAACTTCCATCAATTTAATAATCAAGGAAGATTCCAATAAACCCATGAAAAATCATTCTATTTATTTCCTGAGAAATATGATACATTCAGTGTGCAAATGAGACACATCTTTTTTTTTTACAACTTTTTTTTAATTAAAACTTTTTATTTGCAAAACATGTATGGGTAATTCTTCAACATTAACCCTTACAAAGCTTTCTGTTACAAATTTTTCTCCCCTACTCCCCACCCCTCCCCTAGATGGCAGGATATCCACTACATGTTAATTATGTTAAAATACTTGACAAATCGAATATATGTATACATATTTCCACACATCATTGTTGTGCAAGAAAAATCGTATCTACGAGAAAGAAAAATCAGAGAAAGGAAACACAATGTAAGCAAACATCAATAGAGAGTATGAGAATGTTATGTTGTGGTCCACATTTCACATCCCTCTCTCTGGGTGTATATGGCTTTCTTCACTGAACAATTGGAGGTGTTTTGAAACATCTCGTTGTTGCAGAAAGCCATGTCCATCAGAATTGATCATCATATAGTCTTGTTGTTGCCGTGTATAATGATCTCCTGGTTCTGCTCATTTCACTCAGCATCAGTTCATGTAAGTCTCTCCAGGCCTCTCTGAAATCGTCCTGCTGGTCGTTTCTTACAGAACAATAATATTCCATAACATTCATATACCATTATTTATTCAGCCATTCTCCAATTGATGGGCATCCACTTAGTTTCCAGTTTCTAGCCACTACAAAAAGGGCTGCCACAAACATTCTTGCACATGTGGGGCCCTTTCCTTCCTTTATGATTTCTTTGGGATATAAGCCCAATAGAAATGCTGCTGGGTCAAAGGGTATGCACAGTTTGACAACTTTTTGAGCATAGCTCCAAATTGCTCTCCAGAATGGTTGGATCCGTTCACAGTTCCACCAACAATGTATTAGTGTCCCAGTTTTCCCACATCCCCTCCAACATTCATCATTATCTTTTCCTGTCATTTTAGTCAATCTGACAGGTGTGTAGTGGTAACTCAGAGTTGTCTTAATTTGCATTTCTCTGATCAATAGTGATTTGGAGCACCTTTTCATATGACTTCAAATAGTTTTAATTTCATCCTCTGAAAATG
>JAJPUD010001935.1:264319-311622 GCA_023553655.1 Myrmecobius fasciatus | reverse complement strand
TCTATCTATCTATCTATCTATCTATCTATCTATCTATCTATCTATCTATCTATATCTCCCAGGGATATGTATACATATATCCTAGAAATCAAATATATAATATAATATACATATATCTTACTTTGATTTCTGGCATTTCCTTCTTTAAATTGCATTTTGGAGGAAGGGAACAAAGGAAAGGAAAAGGGAAACCAGAGCAGGAGGAGAGAGCCCCGTTGAGTGGGTAGGGAGAGGGAAAGGCTTTAAATGAAGCCAAGTGATGGGAGAGTTTTAATGAAAGAAGCCAAGAATTCCCAAAGGTGGATGTGAGGAGGAAGAGCACTCTGGGCTTGGTTGGGGCTGGGTTGGCAAGCAGTACAATATTTCTGTGGACTAAAAGAAAATATTAAGCAGAAAGGATTGTGCTGTAGTGGGGGAGAACTGAAAGGAAGTCAGAGAACTTAGATTCAAATTCTAAATCTGGGCTTATTCCTGTGTAACCTGGAGCAAACCATTTATCTGCTCTGGATCTCAGTTTTCTCATCTGTAAAATGGGGCACATAGCCCCAGAGGCATCTTCTAATTCTAAAGCTACTTTTTTTGGAAGCTTGGACCATGGGCAATATGTTGTAAATTCCCAGCCAGAACCAGAGACTTCAAGTGTTTTATTTAGCTGCAATGTTATTGCCCATGGTAGCGATCTACTTGGTGGGGCGTGTGACGACATGGCTACGATTTTGTAATAGGACAGTTTGACAGCTAAATGGTGCCGATTTTCATCAGATTGAGATAGAGACTATAGCGACTCCGCTGTCAAGGAAAGTGTCCAAGGCACGTAATGTGGTTATTGACAGGGCTTTCAAACTACTTATTATGTTCTAATAATGTGTTAAAAAGAAAAGTCTGAGCACAGTGTCTGGCAGAATGGTGAGAGACTTGAATGCCCAGTGGTGTTCCGATGTGTGAGATAATTATAGCCTTGTCCACAACGGATGCTCTGTTCTACTGGGTCCTTTCCCTGTTTAGTTTGCAAAGAATTCTCCGTACCTCAGTTGCCATGTGTTACAAATATCACTCTTTCCTGTCAGAGAACGAAGCGTATGTTTGAAGTGTGTTTTTAATCAGTACTTAAGTAGATGAAATGTTGTTTCAGTCATGTCCAACTCTTCATGGATCCATTTTTTTAAGCAAAGATACTGGATTCCAATTTTCTTCTCCCACTCATTTTACAGATGAGGAAATTGGAATAAATAAGGTGAAGGAACTTACCTGGGGACATACAGCTAGAAAGTATCAATCTAAGGCCAGACTTGAACTCAGGACTTCCTGATCATGGGCCTGGTACACTGTGCTATTATATAGATTCAAATATATATCCATGTACACATGAGAAAGGCAGCATAGTTTACTTTATGGATAACCAATCCCCACTAAAAGATTTAGCCTTCCAGTTGAGGAACCCAGGTCAAGTCCCAGCACAGCTAAGAACAGAGATTAAAGTCACATAGGCCAGAGTGTGTGACCCTGGACAATCAATCACCTGATCTCAAATATCAGGTGGAAGCTCTCTTAGTCTGTGCATCAGAGAGGAATTGTGACCCTGCATCAGTGGGAGGGAGTTTACATACTGGGAGTTCCCTCCCCTGATGAAATCACAAATCCAAATAAAAAAATACACAGCTACCAATAAATATAAATAAATAGAATTATCTCTCTGTCCATTTATGCAGTCACATACATAGTTTTTTTTGTTTTGTTTTTTGTTTTTTTGTAATTCATTTCCCAGAAAAAAAGCATTATGGCTATTGTCTCTTGAGACGGTGTCTCAACACAAACCTTCCTTGACTTAAAAACAAATGGCTGAGGGCATGTTTCCTGACACTTATTCCAAGATCTGTCTTATGGTGTTTAGCCCTAGTGTCAGAGGATACTGGCTCCAGCTTTATTGGGCTGTACGGAGGCCCTGGTGACCATGGATAACATTGCTTCTAGAGAGAAATGCCCTAGATCCCAAATAAATGACTTGATTTTCATTATTAATCAACCTGCCCATATTTATTGAGCCTTTGCTATATGCTAGATCTGGTGCTAAGGAGAGAGATTACACAGCCTGGGAAAAATAGTCCTTGCTCCTAAGTGCACATTCTAGTGGAGAAGTGAACACAGAGCCTCTAGATGCATATGACAGATGTATGGTTTAGATATCAAAGCAGGAGTTTATAATCTGATTCCACAAGAAGAAGTCTGGGGCTAAATTTCAAGGGGTCCATGATTTTTTTTATTATGACTTATTTCAGTATAATTGGCCTCCTTTATAAGGCCATGGATTTGATTTTATGCTTTTAAATACAAGATTCTGAAAAGAGATCTACAGATTTCACCAGACTTCAAAAGGGGGGTCATGAAGCCCAAAAAGTTAAGGCCCTCTTTTTTGATGGAAATATACCAATGAACTTTTGAATTACAATTCCTTTTTAAGTGCCTAAGCTTGCCTGCGGAAATGCTTGTACTGTCATCTTCTTCTTAATCCTTTCTTTCTCCTTCACACTATAACTCACTTTCTTAGTAAAGACCTCTTTTATTGCATTCATAAAATAGGACTATAGAAATATAGATATATCCATGTCCTTCTATCACCCATCCATCCTTTTTTGTTTGGAATCTGTCGGAAACCACATGTGCATTATCGGTGCTACTTCAAGCTTTATAGTAACGTTTTCATCTGAAGCAAACTCTTTTTTTGTGGTCAGAGCACAAAAAATGATGAGCAACTGAGCTGATTCCAATCTAATCATCATTGTGCCATTTCTGTTTTAAGGGTTTATCTTGAGTGATGTCATAACAAGTGAGCAGAAAGGCAACCTAGAAAATTAAATAAATTGGCTCATAATGAAGTAAAGATGAAATGATTTCATAGACACTCTGGATAGACAAATTTTGTGAAATATTTATTTTATTACTCTTCTCTAAATGAATCACTCCATCTTCTACTTGCATGGCTTTAAACAGGGCTGGAGAGGACTCTCTCATTACCTTTGATCTCTTAGAATCCTAAGTTTTGTTCAAATCTCAGCTAATATGATATCTCCTGTTGTTCAACTATATCCAACTCTTCATGACCCATTTTGGGGTTTTCCTGCCAAGATATTGGAGTGGTTTGCCATTTCCTTCTCCTGTTAATTTTATAGATGAAGGAACTGAGAGGGAAAAAAAGTTAAATGACTTGACTAGAGTCACACAGCTACTAAGTGTCTGAGGCCAGATTTCAACACATGAACATGATTATTTCTGATTCCAAATCCAGTGATCTACTGTGGCATGTGTTTAGCTGACCTGTCATTTCTATCAATACTACAATTACTGCTATTATTAATATTAGGAAACTTTTTCTAATATCCATAGTTGTATTTTTTCCTTCAAAATACCATATGGATCTATATTAATGTGGAAATTCAAAGGAATATATTAGTTGTATCTATTTATCTTTCTATCTATCAGTCATTCTGTCTGTCTATCAGTCTATCTATCCATCCACCTATCTTACCAGTCCTTGAGTGTCATATGTGCTCTACAATTCATTCTCAGAGAATTTGGATAGAGATGGAAGAAAAGAACATACAGATAAAATATTTTGCCTGCCATCAGATGGCATGTGTCAGAGATAGAATTGATTTCTAAGTCTTCCTGTTTTTAAGACCAGATCTTTATCTAATACCCTATTACTACTTCTTTTGTCATAAATAAATGTATCTAGTAATATTTTATATTGTATAATGATAATAAATTAGACAATAAAATAATAGCTGATTAACACTTTAAGATTCACAATTTCTTTACTAATATTTCTCATTTTATGCTTACAGCAACCCTGGGATTTGAGTGCTATTATAAACTTCATTTTATAGATAAGCATGAGGAAACAGGTAGATAGAGATTACATAAACTGTCCAGGATTGCTCTAGTCTTTCAGAATACCAGATCAAGTGTTCAACCCACTATGCCACCCAGTTGTCTGAATAAAGACATTTTAAGGAAAGTATTATCTCACCTATGGAACCTTTGTCTCTACCTATCCCAGTGCCTGGAAGGTCTTAAGTTAAATGCCTGTAGGATTGTCCTGACTTGGATCTATGGCCAAAGTCCATTCTTCTCATTTTATCTTCATTGATCTGAGGATAGTTGACTCCCTATTTCTCTGCTTTTTGATAAAACTCAGTGTTTTAATCTTTGGAGACTTTGCCAAGTCAGTTGCATGATTGAAAAAGGATTTATTTTGCAGAAAAACCTGCATAAAATCTGAAACTCATATGCATAGTACTGAAAATATTCCCTTTCTCGGAAATATCCTAGTGATAGACCTGCGACTTCACAGTGATGGGAACTTCTGCCAATGCTTTTATACATATTTATGCAAATTAGGTTTAATATATTTTTAGACAATTGTCTGGTGCACTGAGAAATTAAATGAACTTGTCCAGAGAAGTAGGACTTGAACTCATGTTTTCTGTCTTCAAGGTTATCTTTCTATGTACTGTATCTTTCTGAGCTCTATAGATGTTATAACATCAATAAGGAAATAAAATCTCTGCTTTTACAAGTAAGGCAAAATATAAAAAAGCAAATTCAATTATAAAATCATAATCCTGTAGCTTGATCTAAACTTAGTTGCTATGGAAGTTTATGGAAGTTTATGTTTCAATGTTATGGAAAATAAGACCCAAAAAGGTTAAGTTATTTGTCCATGTTCACCCAGATGAAAAGCATCAGAATCGGAACTTGGACCCAGATCCTTGGGATCCAAAGGCTCTATTCTACATCTGGCAGACTCTCTTGCTGCAATGTGCCATTCTCTAGTGAGGAATAAAATTGTGTTTCCTTGTGTCTGATGATTTTGGTAATTTATCCTAAATGTGTCTATAAAATGAGATAGCCCATCAATGAGACTGGCAATGCTTGTTTCTTTTTTTGATTCGAGTATCAAAGGAGGATAAGACCAATGAAGAAGGAGGAAGATCTCTGGTCTGTTTTAGTGGCAACATCTCATTTGGTCACATTGGAGGACAGAACATATTCTGAATTTGATGATTTGCATAAACTCCAATTGTTGTAAATATGAAAGATGGAAAGAAATCTCTGCTCTTTGAGATGTTGTTATACCACAGGGCTCTTGTAAGTATACAGTTTGTGGTATATTTTTGAGAGGAAAAAAAGGCAAACTGTAGCAACCGGCAGTTCCAAAATTAAACCCTCTGTTGAGTAATAGGCACTCAAATGTGTGTCTTGAAAGCACTGTTTTTCTCTCTTGCAACTACAGTTTTGGAAAATTTGCAAAAGTAAATAAGAATGATTTGTAGGCTAAAGACTGTGTTCTTTCTGAGTTCTTGGCAAGGGGAGAAGTTGTGGTAAAAGAGTCCTAGTCAAAATTATCACATAAAAGGAACCATGTCCTTTGTAATCCTTTTTCATGTAGTAGGTGCTTTATAAGGTCACTGTCATTGCAGCAGGGACAGAAGACACACTAATGACCTTTTACTACACACTCCTCATTTAATGTTGAAGGAAATGAACACCCTGGGAAGTTTAGTGCTTTGACCAGCATCCCACCAACAGAAAATACCAAAGGCAGAATTTGTACCCATATCATCTGATTCCAGAAGTAGTATGCTTTCCATTCCACCATTTTAATTAACTGTCTAGAAAACTTTGTGATAAGAAGCACTTTTGTCTTTCCATGTGTCCCTTGAAAACTGCAACTGTCTTTTACCCCCTCTTTATATCCTCAGTGCTTAGCAGAGTACCTGGAACACAGTAGGTGCTTAATGAACACTTTCTGACTGTGGATTCTATATATGTTCTTTAATGTCAGTGGTTGTCAGAATGCACATTCTAAAGTGGAATATTACATGATAACTATTCATATAACTACTGCTTAGTTAACCATCATTATGTCTAGTCTGGACTATTGTATTGTGGTTTAGATATTTTTCATTTATGTTTAACTTTTGGTGACCCCATTTTTTTGGGGGAAAGATACTGGGGTAGTTTGCCGTTTCCTTCTTTAGCTGATTTTACAGATGAGGAAACTGAGACAAAAAGGGTTAAGTGACTTGCTTAGGGTCACATAGCCAATATGTATCTGAAGCCAGATTTGAACTCAGGAAGATGAGTCTTCGGACTTCAGTCTGGTTTTCTATTCATTGTGTCAACTAGCTGGGCTATTCTAGTGGTCTTCCAATTGTTTTGCCTGCCTCAAATCAGTCAGTCAATGAACATTTATTAAACTCCTACTATGTGCTAGGCATCATGCTAAGCAATAAGTATCTGCCCTATACATTTAATGATGCCAAAATAGCAACAAATATCAAAATAATTATTCTTAAGCACAATTATGATCATGTTATTCCTCTATTTGATCAGCTCCAATGGCTTTCTATTGTGCCTAGAAAAATATACATACTAGTATATACTCTAGTGAGCCTTTAAAGACCTGCACAAGCCTGGCTTCCACCTCTCATTACAACCTCATTAGATAGATCCAATACTTTGCAACCCAAGCAAACTGTATCCTCACCCTCCATTCTTCACACTCAAGACACCATCTCTCACCCCCATACCTTTGCATTTGCCATCCCCCATGCCTAAAGAATACTTTTTCCTTTCCTGTTCCTCACAGAATCTTTCTCTTCCTTTAGGATTAAGATCAAGCCCTATTTTCTGTATGAAACTTTTCTTGATCTTCCCCCAAGTGGTAGTAGTCTCCCTCCTTAATTATTTTGTATTGAACTAATACATACATATGTATGTTTGTGCTTATTAACTTTATAGATCTACTATGTACATCTCTTAAAATGTATTTTTCTCTCCCACTAGGTAACTTTCTTGCAAGTACTTATACTTTCATCTCTAACACCTAGCCATGTTTCACAGATGGTAGGGGCTTGAGAAATATTTGTTGATTGATTAATTACTGTCATTGATAGTTCTGTAGTTTCTTGGGGTGGTGCTTCCTTCACTGATGCAGACTATAATACTTTTGTACTTCTTCACTCTTTATAATTACTCAGTTTGGATTTTCCACAAATTCTCCATTGAATATCCATGCATTTACCTAGAATACTTCTTTTCATTCTCTTAATACATTATTGTGGTTGTGTTGAAAGCAGTGGCTATTGACCCTCCTTTTCTTCTTGGGAAGTCTTTGAGCTAGTACATTCTACTGGGTGTATCAGCATATTCTTTAGGCACATCTGAGAACACTAAGCATGCCAGTCATACTGCAAATGGCCCACTGAAGTATCTAGCTTCTGATTCCCATGAATAGTACACAAGTGACTCACATGATGTATCAGATATATTGTAATAGACTACTATTTTAATAGAATCTGACCAATCTGAATAATAATGCCTCTTAAGGGGAAACTGCATTAAAAATTCCATATACTAAGAATATATATCTTTCCTGAACCCAATACTGAAGTTATATAGATTCATTGAAACTAAGGCTGAGAGTACCTTTGCAGAGAAAATCTGATTATAGTGAAGGGTTTAGAAAAAGGAAAGAATTGTAAAAGATGAGAGTAGACATAGAATAGAGTCAATCAGATGTCAGGGTAGAGGGCTTGGACTATATACTCTGGCAATAAAAAAAATCGATGATTTGTAATCCTTATTTTTGAAAAATAACAACAAGAAGCTTTATTTATTGTTTGTTAATACAATTAAGAAATTAATTTGGGGATACCATTTTTGGGGGGAATTAATTTTGAAAATTGTGTATAAAATAGAACAGGGAGAGGATGGTGTGTTTATTTGAAGAGTATTGTCCAAGAATTAATATTAAGAAAGTGGCAGTAGAGATGGATGGACAAGGAAGGAATGAATATGACAAATGTTGTCAAAAAACAGATTCAATATGATGGTAGACTTGGGGGTAGATGTGATGAGGTGTATGTCTCATTTCATTCCTGACCGAACTACTTTTGACTTCTCTATCTTGCCTTTGCCCTAGGTAGCTCCCCTCTCCCTTTTTCAGTTTTCTGTTATGTCACCTTGCCCCATTAGATTGTAAGCTTCTTGAAAACAGCTGTCTTTCTTTTTTTGGTATTTTATCCTCATTATTTATCATAATATCTAGCCTATCGTGGGTGTTTAATGCATGTTTATTGACTGATGGACCAAGGTTTTCATATTTTTAGTAAACTATATGAATTTGGTTCTTTTGTAAAATGGTGGTTTTGAGAAGTTAACTGACTTGCCCATTGAAGAAAAGATAATATATAAAAGAACCAAGATTTTAACTCAGTCTCTTAGACTCTGTGGCTAACACTCCCCTCTAAACTATTTAAAAAGTTATGTCTAATGCTAGCTTATTATACTAATTCAACAAAATAAATGTCTATCTGCCCTAAGGAGTGGACAAGATGCTGACATTGGTCCCTTCTTGGCTTGGATATTTCATGTTTTCATCACATAAACATATGTTAGTTTGTCATTCATCTTGGAAGGGACCCAAAGTAGGGATCCTGACTACTCCATCTTCAGTCTTTCAGCTTTGTGAAAATTAATTCTCTATCTTCCCAGTAATTTTAATGTCACCTTTTAGTAAATGATTCACTTTGGAATGTAAAAGTTTGGGAACAGTACTCCATTGTTTCTATATCATTCCTTACCAGCAGCAGAAAGCTTCTGTTACCCAACAGATAAACATAAGTTCAAGTTGTCCATTCCAGTCTATGAATACAACTTTGATATTCATATTTTTTGAACTTTTGAGTTTAGACTTAGGAACTTTACTCTTAAAATTACTGTTTTCTTCCAAGTACTTTGACCACAATTAAGACATTTTACAGTTAGATGATTTCATGATCCTAACGATTGGCTTTGCCATTGGTGTGATTAAAAAGATCTCTTTAATAAAGCACAAAAAGAAAAAAAAACAGATAACTCACAAAAAACACCAAGCCTTTAAAGAAAATTTTACTTTGGTGCCACTGTCACTAGCCAACAACCATTTAAATTTCAACAAGTAAATCACCAGTGGTAGAAGAACACCATCCAAGGCATGGGTGGAAGACAATTTTAGAAAAATAGTAATAATAAAAAAACATGATTCCTTCCTCCATGGAGCTCCCGGGGATAAATTCACAAATACTGGAAATCTATCATGAAAATCAAATGCTCCAGAGCATTTAGAGGGAGAATTCTTACTGATCAGGATTCATTGAAAAGACAGATATTTTTCTTGTGGTCATTCAGTTATCTCAGTTATATGTGAGACTATTTGGGGTTTTCTTGACAAAGATGCTAGAGTAGTTTGTCCTTTCCTTCTCCTTGTTTGAGGTCAGTTTTGAACTCAGGTGTTCCTGACTGTAAACCCAGACTGTAAACTATACACAGCATATGCACAAGATAATTTAGTTGGACCTTAAACGATGGCTGGGATTTGAATGGTTTAAAAGTGGGCACAGAGTTTGGGAATGCATATAGCATGTTAGTTGTAGGAAACAATTTAAGCAAAGGCAAGATTATGTTAGTGTTTGTGCCAGATGTCCAGAAGTCCAGTACGAGAAAAGAGTAGCACACTTTGAGGGATGATGTGTGAAATTGGAGTGGAAATGTATTATAGTTCCCAAGCATGAAGGGTTTTTTATGCCCAGACTTAAAGTGGGGAAGCAGCAGGGAGCCATTGATGGTTTTTTGAGGAAGATAGTAATGAAATTAAGTTAGTGCCAAACGGATAATAATAATATCAAATGAATATGTTAATAAGCACTTATTAAAAGCTATGTGTCTAGCATTGTGTTAAACATGGGATATACATATGTGTGTGTGCATTGTGTGTGCATGTGTATAGATGAATATACGTACATATATTTATATATATATATATCTGTGTATATATACACCTTTATATATACAAATATTTGTATACATATATGTGTGTATATATAGATACAAATAGATATAAATATTTTAAAAAAACAGATTCTTAAGGAGGTGTCCTATACCACTGCCTAGCATATCTCTCTGTATCTATAATTATTTCATATATATTTGTTGAAATTTAAGTAACTAATGAAAATGGTACCCAAAAAAAGTTTTGTTTTTTTTTAAATTCTTAAACTTTTGTAATTTTCTCCTTTTCTGCTTGATGTCTAAGCTTAGCTATTTTGTCAGCCTTATCTTTTTAATCACACCTGTGGGAAGCTTGGCTGTTTTCACTACATTATAATGAGGGAGACAATATCTGGGAGGGGGTGGTTCAGGCCAGAGAAAGGTTTGATCCTGTGCCATACATATGACAGTTTGATACAGAAAGACATATGGCCTGGATATTTAATTAGATAGAATTATATATAATGACAAAGTAAATCTGTCCATTCCCTAATCAAGGCAGCTAGCACCAGAGGTGAATTTTCAAAGTTATATTAATTATACCTATTTATTTTGGTAATTAATATTATAGTCATATTAACAAATTTTATTGCTCAAATGATTTCATGATTGCTTAGGACAGAGGTTCTTAATCTGGGGACCCATGAATTTTTTTAAAAAATTCTTTTCTATAATTGTATTTTAATATATTTCATTCCCTTTCCAATCCTATGACTTATTTTATATACTTGAAAATATATTTCTGACAAGGACTCAATAAGCTGGGCTGACAAAAGGGGTCATGATCTAAAAATAATATAAGAACTCTTAAAGTTTCCTCTTCTTAGTTTGTCATTTATGTGGTTCTATAATTACTATATTAATATAGTCCTTTAAGGTTTACAAAGAATTTCCCTCATAATAACCCTACAAGTAGGATTACGGCCCTTTTACAAATAAAAAAGTTAGGGAAGATATGTGACTTATACAGCTATTTGTTAGAGCCAGAACTCAATGAAGATTGTCTGATCCTGTGAAATTAATGTGGCAGCAGTATGAAGGATTGGGAGTACATCAATCATTCAATCAACAAGTAATTTTAATTATTAAGCACCTAATATGTACTAGACATTTTGTTAGATGCTAGAGACACAAAGACAATAATAACAGATTAATCATTCCCTGCTCACAATTTAATTCACTTTGAATCTCTTATTTCAAAATCAGCCTCCTAGAGCTGCTCCAGGACAGCACAGCCAGGTAGACATCAAATTTACATCACCATCAGCTTTCTCAGTCCTTGATGAAAACAAATTATTCACTTTGTCTACTAGTACTTAAACACCCCCCCCATCTTCCTTCCATTATAAACAAATTTCTGTTCAACCGGTCCCTTTCCAATGTGCATTGCATTTAACAAATGCATTTAAAGAGAAATTAAAAGGTTTGGGGCAGGTGCCTAAAGTTGTATTTTTATTCAGTAAAACTTAGAACAGAGCACCAGCCCTGAAGTCAGGAGGAGTTGAGTTCAAATCTGGTCTCAGACACTTATTGCCTAGCTGTGTGACCCTGGGCAAGTCAATTAACCTCAATTGTCTCAGCAAAAAGCAAAAACAAAAAACAAAAATTTAGAACAGTCTAAGCTCAGCTCTGATTATTCTTTGGAGAATTTGTCAAAATCATAAAGAACTTCATAAAATAAAATAAAGGTTTACCCTAAAAAAGCTGGAGTTGGCAAGATAATTATTAGGCCTTAGTAAAAAAAATTTCTAAATGTTAACTGAACATTTCCCCACCAAAAAAAAAAATCTTATGTTATTTCTTAACACCTAAATTACTACCCAAGAAGGATAAGATGTATTGTCCATTTCCTGAAAAGTTGTGTGGTATAGACAGGGCTTAGAGGGTTGACTTTCAATGAAAAGACAGAAAGACAAACAGTATAGATAAACAGAATATTAATTAAATAGTTACAGTTACTCATAGTGCTAGTGGGAATATAAATACAGACCTAAAGGAAGACAGTTTTCCCCCTTAAGAACCTTGCTTTATAGTCAGAGGAGACAACACAGAAAAGAGAGGTGAAAGAAGGGCTGGATTCAGGACTGTCTCTGGATCTGCATATTGAAGATCAGGGATAAGATGTAAAATTTTGAAGGTAGGATGGAGCCATGTTAAAAGTGAGTATGGATATTTTGGCCATTTCCTTGAATGGAAGTGGGAGGAAATCACCCATCAAGGGAGGGGTCTTCAGGTAGCAAACTGTCAAAGTCTGGATTAGAGGTCTTGGAACCTGTTTGAGTATTGCCTATGACACACATAAGCCATGTATTCATGGGAAAGTTATAGAACCTCTTACTTAGGAAGAACACTAGTTTAGCAGTCAAAAAGATATGAGTTCAAATCCTTCCTCTAGCATTACTTCTTGTGCAAGCCCATTCATCTCTTCTCCCCTTCATTTTCTTATTTGCAAATGGAGGGGCTTAGATTGAATTTATCAGATTCCTTTCAACCCTGATTTTCTAGTCCAGGCAACTGTCTGAGACTATAAATCACAGAGCTGTGATCTGCTTCAGTGAAGGGAGTTCCCATATTGGAGACTCTCCCAGGATAATAAAATCACAGGGCTGGGTAAGGGATAGGGAAAAACTGTATCTGAAGAGAAAGATAAATGTTGAACTCTTTTTCTCATGGAGAGAATTCTACTTTATGAAATTAACACATTTGTCATGTAATGGTGCTGATGTTTCTATTCCCCACCCCACCATGATTATTTTAAAGGAAGTTTTCATCTTGTCCGATGAGACAACTTATCTAGAACACACAGGGATGATAAAATCCTGGGTTCTTGGTTTCTTTCCAAACCAGTGTATCATCTCCGGACATAACTTCCTGAAGTCCTCTGCTTTCATTTTTTATTACATTTGTAAGAGGGCTCTATCTTCATTTGAGCTGACAGAGTTTCAATAAGTAGCTCAGAGGGGAAAAAAAAAGCATATAATGGTTTTGCTCATTCACCAGCCCCTCCCCAGAAGAAAACTTCCTCAAATGGAGATGATGTTTGTTATAACTGCACAGCCCTCCCTCCCTCCAATCCAAATCACTTGCATGTCATGGCTTCACCTCCCTAATGTCATGATCCTCTTCGAGAACGAAGGACAAAACAGCAACAACAATCTGGAAAATGCTCAAGGATTGGGGCTCATTTACCCAAATGGAAAAAGAGACAAAGACAAATTCTACATCTTCTTTTGGGGGAATTGCTCACACGTGATTCTAACTGATCTTGTCGGAGGCATTATCACTGATTGAAATTAATGACTAGGAAAGTTAGGATAAGTAAAAAGCAATGATTCTTCAGCTGATGAAAGTCAACCTGTGGATTCTCTGCAGCAGGATGATGTGGCTACATTTAAAACTGCTGGGAGACTTTAGTCTCCTGAATGATTCCTCCCGGTCAACACAGGCTCATACTGAATCTCATGCCTTTGTGGCTCTCAGGTAGTAGTGTCAGGGATAAAGGAAGAACCCTTTCCCAGCATGCACTTGATTAACTACATTATGGAAAAGAATAATTTTCCTCTGAAGAAGCAAAACACAGTCTCTGCTAGAATAATAATAACTTCTCACGTTTATCTAAAGCATTAAAGTTTCTGAAGGTATATGAGGCTAGACAGGTTAACTCGCTGATTAGAAAAGACAGAATCCTCAGCGAATCAGTGTCTTAAATATGGGTCAATTGAAAGCAGTCTCAATGGGTGACAATAGGTAGTTTGGTAAAAGTAATTGTATGTCATCAGTTTCTTTTTTCAATTTAGTTCTGTCTTGAAATCTAAGTAATTTTCTTCTATTCAGCTTTATAATAGGAAAATTTGAATGAGTACTGGAGCTAAACAAGACAAATTCCTGGTATTTAATATCCACCATCAAATGGCTCCCACCTACATCCTGGTAATCTTTATTAAGTCATTAACCTTCCTGGACCTGGGTTTCCTCATCTGGAAAATAAGGGGATAAGAATAGATAGTCTCTGATGTGCCTTTTAAGTCTAGATTTAGGGAGTTGTGTTCCATATTTCCAGTGCTTTTTCATTCATTTGATCAATCAGACATATATATTAAGTGCTTACTATGTACCAGATACTGTGTTAAAATTCCAGGGATAGAAAGAGGAAAGAACATCATTTCTTCTTAAGGAGCTTACTAAGTGTATGTGTGTAGGAGGGTGATGTATGTAAATAATAATAACAACAGCAACAACTTCCCTATAGTACTTACTATATGCTTATTGCTAAGCACTTCATCATTATTATGTCATTTGATCCTCACCACAATCCTAGGAGGTAGATGCTGTCACCCTCATTTGACAGATGACAGAACTATGGCAAAGATGCTAAGTGACCTGCCTAGTCATATGGTTAATAATTCTTTCTGATTCCAGTCCAAGTGCCCCATCCATGGTACCATACATATTAAAAAAAAACCCCAACAACATGACATCTGACAAGTGGGAATTATAGCAGTGACGACTGCTCAGAGTTATTGTGATGATCAAATGAAATAATATGTATGAAGGCCATAATAAAAGCTTATTCCCCTTCCCCATTCCTTGAGGTTTTGCTTTGGTACATTCCAGCTAAAATGGACTACTAAGCACTTCTAGAACTTGATTTTTCTTCCCTCACCACCATCTTTTTTTTGTACAAGCCTCGGGGGAACTTGGTCCTAACCTCTACCTCCTAGAAGCCTAAACTTCTTGCTTCATTTGCTCAATTCACTTGCCATTTCTAACCATCGCTCTGGTTTAGCCCAAAGTTGGGTTCTCTTATTCCTTAATTTTATTTACATTATGTAGATAGATAGATAGATAGATAGATAGATAGATAGATAGATAGATAGATGTGTATGTATATGTATATGTGTATGTGTGTACATAGTATTCCTCTTGTAGAATGTAAGCTCCTTGAGGACTGGGACTACAACAGAGCTTATTGTAGTTTACATAGAGAAGCTACTTGAAAACATTTGTTAAGTTGAATCATTTGACTGAAAGGAAGAGGGTATTAACTCAAATGATGCAATTCAGAGAGAAGGTACCAGACTGGTTCTAATGTCACCATTTCCCCACCTGTTCTGAAGTCTGCTTCATACTGTGTGTGTGGGCTCTGTAGCAACAAGAACCATGGTCTGGCCTACCACCAAAACCAACACCTGTAAGTTCACTGCCATGACAACACCAGGAGGATACCCAAGACCAACACTACAGGAGACACTTTGAGTCTTCCATTGTGGGTCTCTCCCCTCCCCACACACATACATACACACATACACACACCACACCCTATGACAACACAAGGAGGAAACCCAAGACCAATACTACAGGAGACACTTTGAATCTTTCAGTATCAGTCTCTTCCCCAACACCCACTCTCCAACCCCCCCCCACATACACCCATTCTGGCTTGGCTCACATATTTGTTCTACATTAAATAATTCATTTTCTTCTTGGTTCAGCCCTTCTAACTTCCCAAGTAATAACAAGTGGACATCCTCCACCCATAGTAATGATTTCCCTCCTTCTTGGCTCCCTCAAGTGTCTCTTTGGCAGTGCTGGAGGCAGTTGTCCATTTCCACCACTGCCCTCAACCCGATGGTGTTGAGACCTGGACCTGTATGCCTCTTCACCTTTCAGATCCAAATCTTTGTATTCACTCCAGATGCATGCCATTAGTCATCACCTGCAGGCAGGTGAGCTCCTCATCTGGCAGAACTGTGTGAGTTCACTGAATATGAGAGCCAACACTTTCAAATATTCTGGGTCCTTTCCAATTATATGAACACTGACTTTCTTATTTCGCCATTACTATTTTTACTCTTCTCTTTAGCTTGATAAATCCTTTAATTAGTAAAGTAAAGAATTCAAATCAAAGCAGGGGCCATCTTAAACCTAGTTGTAGAATAAGTTGTATTCTCTATGTTATGTAGCATGAAGGAATCTTTTGGTTTTGTGTTTCCAATTCATTTTCTAGTGCCAAGTGTGGCTAGAAGGAAAGATAAAATATTCCCTATCGTAATTCTGTTGTGGTTATTTGATCTATGAAAATATTTCCAATTTTTAACCAGTACAAAATATACTTTTTATGATTACTATTTGGTAGTATACTTTGAGATCTGGTCTGTGAAGATCATAGGAGATATTTGTAAAGCATTTAGCACAGTATTTGGCAAGTAGTAGGTGCTTAATAAATGTTTATTCCCTTCTTTCTTTTCCTTCTTTCTTTTTCCTTCCTTACTTTCTTCATTCTTTCCTTCCTTCTTTCTTTTCATCTTTCCTTCTTTCCTTCCTCCCTTCTTTCTTTTCACCCTTCCCTCCTTTCTTCTTTCCTTCTAAAACAATAGTGACTCTGAAATCCATGGGTATCAATACACCCTTATGTTTTAAATTTCTCACTTGGCCTCAGTCAAGTTCCTTTTATGCTCGATCTAAGAAATCCAGTGGCTCAAGCCCCATGCTAATTAGTTGGGCCATTTGCCATTATGTCTTTCTTTGTTGAGTGCTTCGTTTGACTTCTAGAGGGAGGGGAAAGGTCCACATTGGCTTTAGTAAAAGACACTGTCCTCCTTGGGAACTCACTTCATGGTAATATTGCTGTTTAAGGATACTGATTTACATTCAGTGGTATTCTACAAATGGAAAACTAAAAATAGTAAGCTAGATTGGGAACTGTGTTCGATGGGATTTTCCAACAACAACAAAAAAGGCATCTTGTGGGGTCACATAGTATCATGAAAAGAATGATGGGTTTGTAGTCAGTGGAAGATGGTTTAATTCTTGCCTCTGCTACCTACAACCCAAGTCATCTAGAGAAAGTTCCTTCAAATTTCTGGGCTTCAGTTTTCTCATCTGTTGCACCGGATCAGATGATCTCTAAGGTCACTTCTAGCTTTTAGTCTATCATCCTAGGATCTTGACAATAATCTTAATGCTCATATAAATTAATATTAAGATTGATTTTATCATCAAGATAATAGTAGTGTACATGTGTGGACACACACAAACACACATATGTGCACACACTTTTCAAAGAATCACTTCCTAGACATCATCATATTTGATCCCAATAGTAACCTTAGAAAATTGGTGCTATTATTATTCTCATTTTACAGTTCAGAAAACTTAGGCCCAGCAAGATATGTGAAGTGATTTATTGAGGATCACACAATATGTTTATGAGGCAGAATTTCAGCTCCGGTCACTCTGACTCCCAAGTTATTGTTCAATCATTTTAGTTCTCTCTGACTCTTTTTGATTCCATTTTGGGTTTTCTTGGTGGGGATACTGCAATGGTTTGCTATCTGCTTTTATAGCTCATTTAATAGATGGGAAAACATTGTCAGAGTGAACTTACTAGTTAGTAAGTGTCTGAAGTCACATTTGAACTCAGGTCCTTCCGACTCCAGACCTGATACTCTATGCAATATGATGCTACCACCTAACTGCTCCAAGAGGAGGACCTTCTTCTCTATACTGCATTTTCTCTTTATGCGAACCTACAATATGAATTGTTTTTTAAATAAAAATTTAAGGCAGAATAACAATTGGGGCAGAAAGCCACAATCAAGGCATTTTTAAAGCAACACAGGATGATAGTATTTCTTGTTCATTGAATTTTCATGGCCCAGGTAGTGAAATTAATATCAAACAATAAAATTTTAATATGCTCTTTTTAAAAGAGAAAACAGGGCACCCTTTAATGGCTTGTTTATTAAAATGTTTCCTTTTCCAAGGGACATTAACGATTTCAGCCTAGAATAGTGAAAAGACTACTGGCTTTGGAGTTGGAGTATTTGGGTTCAAATCTAGGCTCTCCCTCTTATATAACTGAATTGGGGGAACTCATTTAACCCTTTTGGGCATCAGGTCATTGCTAGGTAAAATAGCCAGAGGAGGAAAGGAGATTGAACTGGATGATCTCTGAGGTTACTTCCAGCTCAGATTTAAACCATTCCCCTATCTCTGCCAAGAAAATCCAGATTGGATCACGAAGAGCCAGGCACAAGTAATAGCTGAAGGACAGCAAGATGGTCTCATGAGGCTACATGTCATAAAATTATAAACTGACCATCTCTCTCACTTCAGTTTGTTCTGTTGGATCCAAATCACTTCCCCCTAAAAGGAAAAGAGATGAGAGAGGTCTGGGATATTAGATCTTTTTGACCACTCAGTGTAATGGTTCTGAGAAGTATTTGGAGTCATATTCTTGCCTCTGGACACCACATATTATTCTGGTACTCAGAAGAAAAAAAAACAAATCATATAAAATAGTCAACAGAAAGTCGAATATCCCAACACCATTTCATTTTTTTCATGAAATTCTCTCAGAAACAATACTAAGCAGCCCAGAGCCTTAAAGAAGGTCAAGAAACATTAACATTAAGCATGAAAAAGTGTAAGCTTCATGTTTTACAGCTGCTTTTGTTTTTTACCAAACTCACTGACAATCGCAAATGATAAAATGCCCACCTGGTCCTTTTGTTATTGGATCAGAGCATCTTCAACTTGGGTGTTAATTCATTCTTATAGTGAGTGTCTAATGGTCAAAAGCACAATAAACACTGAAAATATATTCTGGGGAATTCTCTGAGTGAATTTCTGTTTCCATTTTTCATGACAAAGTGATGGCTTTGCATGTATTAATTGCTGTCACATTTTTATATCCACTCTAAAGTTTTCTTCTTAAGGAAATTATTGTGTTTTATAGTCCAAGTTGCATAGATTTAGGACTTTAAAAAATCCAGGTTCTCTTCCCATTTAATTTGGGAACATCAATAAAATATGAATGAATTGGCTAATGAAGTAATAACACTAATTTATGTCATGGAATATAGGTTACTGTTTATGAATTTGCTGAATTGCCTGAGTGCTTTCCTAGGAGATAGCTGTCTCCTTCCCCCTGCCCTTTTCTGGTTCACAGATAAATAAGATTAGCAGAATAGCATGTCACTGAGATCTCCTGTCGTGAGATAAATTGGTGGAATGAAGATGAGATATTATTGAAAATAAATGGTGGGCAAAGACAAGAAGTTTGTCTTCCAAAGTGGGAGACATCTTTTTTAAATCCCATAACACTCTTTTTATCTCAATCCATGTTTTCCCTTTGTACTTAGTGATTTTGAAATGTGAATAAAGTTGAAAAATGGCTCTATGGAGCAGGGATGAAACACAATTCACAGGGCATGCCCTGGGGCTGGTTGGTCATCTCATCTACAAAGACCAGAGTGAAATCAATCCTTAAACATTGATTGCCTGTTCTGCTCTCATATGAGTCCATATGAGGCTACAGAAATGTAAGATAAGATCCCTGCCCTTAAAAACTTTGCAATCTCAGAATTGGATTCTGTGAGAGATTAGTGACCTCTCTGATGGCGATAGTCCCTTCTTGAGAATCAGTTCTCAAAGCTAACAGTGTTTTCTCATTCTGGGTTTCTTGATTATCCTCTCCCATAGATCTTCCATTAAGGTTCTATACAGCACATGTAGGCCTTTTAATATACATGGTAGAAAGCCACTTAATTTATGTACATCTTTTCAGATAAGATGAGGGATAGGAGAAAGAGGTTCATTGGGGGCAAGTTCTGTTTCCTTTTTGATTTTGTAACAAATGTAACAGAGTGACTGACATACAGTTGGCAATTAATAAATGCTTGTTAGTCGGCCAGTTGGTAGAATTCTTCATCTGTTACGTCAATCCTGATACATGATCAATCCACTTCCTTTTGTCTGATATTAGATTTCCCAAATGCCAATTTTTTTATAGTTGTCTATATGACACCATCTACTGATCCCTATCCTGGATTTCTCCATTGCACTTTGGATCACTAGCAATCCACTTAGGGGAGGGAAATGATTCTTGGGCAAGTAAGCAACAAATAAAATAAATCTTAGATTGTACAGATGATACATATGGTAGTTTAGAGGAAAATTAAATCAATAAGGATTATAGACTTCATATTCAAGAGAGACAGCTAGAGTTGGCCCTCAAAGGTTGGAGAATAGATATAATTTGTATAGATAATAGCAGAAGGAGAAGGGAGAGATCATCCCAGGAGAAGTCAGGCTGAGCATGAAGCATTTATGAAACAAGAGACTGACTTAACAAGGAGAAAGACGAATGTAGGAGGCTATTGGAAATCAAGTAGGGATGGAAAAGTGACGCCTTGTTATGCAGTGCTTTGCAAACTTGGCAGATGCTTATATTGGTTGTGTTTTTCTATTATTATTTTTAATGAAGTCTTATTACACGAGGTTGATGTTTCTGTTTTTGTCTTGCTTTATCTCTTCAATTTTTAGCACAATGCCTGGCACATAATCAGTGTTTAATAAATGGTTGTTGATTGATTAACTGTTGATTTTGCATTGAATTATTATTCTTCCTATGCCAAGTTAATAATGAACTGGAAGAAAATCTTCCTAAGTATCACAAAAAACACAGTGCTGTTTGGTGTTTACTTTTTTGTTATTGACATTATTTTTGGTTAGACTTGCCCAGAATATGAAGCTTTATTTCTTAATAAAAGAACCTGATTGGCAACCCCCCCAAAAAAAATCACTTACTAAATTGAGTGTGAAAATGGTTCATTGTATCTGAGCTTTCATAACTGTGAAAGAAAACCCATTGGGTAGCAACTAATTTTGTTGTGATAAAGCATCACTTTACTATATCCCATTCTGATTTCCTCTTAACAATTTCAATTTTCAAATGCTTTTTCTGTGTTTGTTGTTGCCCATGGCAGGGAGGGCAAACACTACCATAAATGTCAAGTTAGAAATAAAAGTATGTGTTGACAATATCACAGGTTGCAATTTAGGCTAGAAAACACCACTTTCTGGATAATATCCAGACCTCACTTTTGCTTTTATTATTCAGTTTTCATTGAGTATCTTTAGGGAATTTGGCATCAGGTAAAACCCATATTTGGGCCAAGTAAGAGAACTTAAGGGAGGGAAAACTGTGCATGAGTGCATGTATGTCTACACACACACACACACACACACACACACACCTTAACTTACAGATAATTAGAACCCATTTGGTTTAATATTTTGTTCAAGCTTCACTAGATCTCTATTTTTGAAATTTTTTAATTTTAGTAAATTTTAAATTTAGTAGATAGAATCTACTTTTAAAAACTCCAGAAGCTGTGTGTTCAAAGCTTTCCTTTGACACCTAGTTGCACGATTCTAGGCAAGAGAGTTGACTTCTCAAGGCAGTTGTCTGAGATTATAAGTTGGATAACTTCTGAACCCAGGTAGAGTAAGTTTCCTCATTGGAAATCACTGTTTAAGTCATTGTGGGTTAGGATAACCTATTCTCCTCTGAATGAACAATATTGAGCCAGAAGTGGAAGACTTCTGTAGGATGGAGCAAACTTGCAATTCCCTAAGACCATGGATATCAGAATGTCAGGCCTATGTTATGAATTTTGTTATTATGATTTCAATATTATCTCAGTGAGTTGGCTTAAGGCAGCTTCTCTAGATGAGAGAAAACTGACAACTCTAGATTTATTTCAGCAAAGAACCTTAAAATAGAGATCCTAAATTAGGCTGGCCCATCTGGAAAGGTAGGTAATTAGTGGGTTCCTTTTCATTGACAGCCATTTTCTGGGATGTTATAGAAAGCATCTTTGTATGTGTCAGACTAGAAGACCAGTGAGATCTCTTCAAACTTTGAGACCCTATGATTTGATTCAGTGAATTCAAATATGCATCCCGTTTTAACATTCAACTTGTTAGTTGAGTCAAGTCAACTAAAACTTATGAAGTTACTACTATGTGTCAAATATGTGCTAAAAACTAGGGTTACACAGAAAGGCAAAAAACAAATAAACAAGTATCAATCCCTGTTCCTAAGGATCTTACAATCCAGTCGATAATACTAAAGGACACAGTTCTCCAAGTTCCATTATATGTACGAGACAAGCTAGCAAACTCCATTAGAAGCAGGACTTCCCAGGGCTGATTTCTGCAGCTATTAGTCTAAGTTGTCCTGCGGATGTTTCTCAGTTTAAAAAAGCAATAGTTAAAGATAGTATTATAGACAGTATTTATAAAACAGAGAGTAAAACTGCCTGCCAGCTTTCATATTACTATTTAGTCCAGGTTGTTATTGCCTATATAGGAAATCATCCCATCGATCCTTGTTTTTCACGTGCATTCGATATGCCTGTAGCTGTAGTTACGGTGTTCCATCTCCGATTTTCTGTCCACATTGAAGTTGGGATCTGAGGAAACAAGGTTAAGTGAAATTATGCTACAGCGAGATGAATCCAATAGCCTACAGCGACCTTATCCACAGAGCAATGGATTACATGTGTGTCCTGTAAGTTAAATAATGTATGATTGAAGGCAGGAATGTGGTTTATATTCACTTTTTGGGGGGATAATAAGAAAATATGCCTATCAGTCCCATGGGAGACTTTATCCAAGGCTTTACCCTTGAGTGAATTAAAAGGTACAAATACCACTGAGCTGGAGAATGAATCAGGAAGACCAGCAGTCAAGTGGCCTGGATGTTTGATAGGCTTCCTGGCCATTCCAAAACCACCAGCCCAACTGCCTCAAGTGGCTGCCAAAGCGCCAGATGCTGCTAATAAAACTGACTGCATTCCACTTGGCATCTGGACCTTGTGACTCCCATCCAAGGGGAATCGTTGGAGGGGAAAATGTTGAAAATTCTCTTTGTAAGGAAAAAAAAAGTTGTGTTTTTAATCAGGGGTAGAAATATGTTTCAGGCCTAGCCTGCTGCAAATGAAGCGGAGGACAATAACATCTTGGTGACAGCAGGTAAAGAGCAGTCAGTTTTAAGTGGGCAGGATATGCTTGGCACTGGGTTGGTCCATGGCTTTTAAAGACAGCCGATGGATATAGATCAGTCATTCAATGTCATTTTGCAGTAGGGGCTTCTGAGTCAGTTGTCAAATGACACATCATTAAGTTGATGGAGTTGATGACCTACCTAGAGCTTAGAAAGCTCTCCTTATAAAAAGGCTAAAGGAAGAGGAAAGGAAGGGAGGAAGGGAGGAAGGAAGGAAAAAAGAAAGGAAGGAGAACAAGAAGAACAAGAACAAAAACAAGAAGAGCAAGAAGTAAGAAAGAGAAAGAAAGGAAGGAAGAAAGGAAGGAAGGAAGCAAGGAAGGAAAGAAGGAAGGAAGGGAAAAAAGAAGGAAGGAGGGAAAGAAGGAAGGGGAGAAAGAAAAAGAAAAAGTTCAAATGCTTAAAGTTCTAATTAGAAGTAGAGCTCCTCCCATAATCTTTAACTATTTCTCTTGGCTTAGTCATTAAATTATGAACTCCCAGAGGAGAAGGACTGTCTTTTGCCTCCTTTTGTTTCCCCAGGCTTGAAACAGAATAGAAAGAAAATGAACAATGCAGCTAAATCCATCTTTTTATCTAACTGCAGTTCAACCCCTTTGGCCAGGGATCTATAGATTCATATACTCTGGTAGGAAGTTGGATTAGATGTCCTCTAACACCTCTTCCAACCTTAGATCTATAATCCTATGATCTGCAGAAACTATAGGTAGTATTTATACAATGCCTTGAACTTATTGTATTATTACACCCTCACAACAATCATAAGTGTCATCATTACCCCCATTTTGCAGATGAGGAAGCCAAGGAAAAGTAAATCAAAAATTTCTAGTATATTTGAATTTTTTCCTAATGGTTCAAACTGATTTAAAGTAAAAAGTTGACAATAAACGACACTCATCTTAAATTAAACGAGATCTTCCAAGGAAGATGAGCAGCTTCAGTCTAGAAGCCAGCACTGCTGTGACCCATTAACTCTACAAGGTTATTTATGTTTCATTTGGGGAGAGATGCTTTCGTGTGGCCATCTTTTCATTCTGGCATGAATGACACAGGGAAATCTAATTTCTTATTTTTCCCTAATTAAATCATCATGGGTCTATATATTCCCAGGCATTCTGTGAGTCTTCTGACTACTGCTTTGTTGTTTAAAAGTTATAGATTCTGGGAATTGTTTGTGCGAAGAGGAGAATGTATAAGTCATAAAACTAGGTGAGGATACCAAGTGCCTAGGGCTACTAGGATCATTCAGACCATCAGTACGATCATGCTGTTTTTTTTTTTTTTGTTTTTTTTTGAAACCTTTGGTACCACAAATGACGATATGGTGGCAGTCATGTGGGATCCTGGATTGAGTGTTAGACCTACAGTTAGGAGATCAGGTCTTATTTCTGAAATTGGAAATATCCCTATAGCAAGTCCTATCTTCTCTCTTGGTCTCTGTTTACTCATTTGTGAAATGATGCTTTGGATCAGATTATCTCTTGTTTTTTAGGTCACTAAAAGAATACCTAACACAGTATGGGAAATACAGTAAGTGTTTAATAAGTGTTTGTGATTTGTTAAATAGAAAAAGATAGTACTGTGTGAAAGGTTAATAAGCTCTATAAAGAAAGGAGTTATAGGTATAGGTTGTTCATACAAAATGGAAAGAAAGAAGATTTGAAGAGTTTATATACTGTAACAATGCACTGGAGATAAGAAGAGTGGGATTGTAGAATTAAGAAATATTGTGCAAACAAGAGAATTGCAAAAAGTGTAACACAAAGAATCAAGAAAATGGAAAAGTGATGGAGGAAAACCATCACAGAAGGAAATTGAAAGAGGAAATTGAAAAAGAAAATATATTTTTTTATTTTTCTTTTCATTTATTGGTGAGGCAATTGGGGTTGTGACTTGCCTAGGATCACGCAGCTAGGAAGTATTAAGTGTCTGAGATGAGATTTGAACTCAGGTCTTCCTGACTCAGGTCTAGTGTTCTAACCACTGCACCACCCAGCTGCCCTGAAAATATAATTTTTTAAAGGTGATAGAACAGAGAAGTTCCATTTTACAAAATCTGATAATATTAGAGTTGATCATTTAGGTTTATTTTAATGAGCGAGTGACATTTTAGAGGGTTTTTTTTTTTAAAGAAAATGCTAGGATTTGTATATACAAATTTTTACATGATGAAGGTATAATCATTTTATATTAATTTTAAAATCAAATATGTATCATAACATATATTCCTTTATATATTAGTGTGTTTGTATACAGGCAGACATACAAGCATGTGAGTATAGATCAGAAAAACTGATGCAGGAACGTGGGTTGGTTAGAATGCAGGAGAAAAGACTTAATGGTGGGTGAAGAGACACAAGCATCTTCAAGTATCCAAAGGACTGTGAGAAAGAGTAGAATTTTCTGCTTGGCCCCACAGGATCGAATTTTGAATTTGTGCACGTACAAATGTATACACCTATTTCTTTTTCTAAGGAAAAATAACGCCTGAATTTGAATATTGATGTTAAAAAAGTGTTTTGAATTATAAAGAAATATAAATCATAGATACTTTAATAACAATTGTAAAATACTTTTAGGGAAAAAATCAATATCCATGAAGTCACAAAGGCATTGGTTGCATTATGGACTATACAAATACAAAGGCGATGCTTTGCTGACTAATTATATTGTAAAGTCTACAAAGTAAAGGCTAATTTTATATGTATTCTTCCAGAGCTCTGTTACTGGCACTGCTCATGGAATCCCAGACTCTGAGCTGGAGGGGACCTCACAGGCCAATATACCATCTGGTCCAACTTGTATCATGTTAGGATATGTACAGTGTGTGAGAGCTAGATCTTAGTACAGTATTATATTAGGCATATTCATTCAATCAACAAGCATGTTATTAAGTGCCTACCATCTGCCAAACACTAGGAATACAAAGTCAAAATGGAAACCATCCCGGTCCTCAAAGAGTTTATGTTTTTCTGAGGGAAAAGATACATGTGATAAATACATAATATGCCCTAAATGAAAAGGTAATCATAGGAGGAAGGGGATGTCAGAGAACATTTCATGTAAAGGTATATCCTTGAGCTGAGTTTCAATGAATGTAACAACTGTCAATCAAATAAATTAGTTGGTGAGTTAACCAATTACTTATTAATTTCTTTCTCAGCTTCCTTCAAATCTTAGCTGAAATCCTGCATAAGATTCTTGCAGCTATTGGTGACTCATCCCCTGCAATCACCTTCAATCCTCTTCCTCATTTATTTTTTATGTCTAGTTGTTTCATATTATCTCTCCCATTAGAATAGGATCTCCTTGAGGGCAGGGACTATTTATGTCTTTTTTATGCATCTGCAGGGCTTAACTTTGTGGTCTATCACATATCATAGTCACTTAATAAATTCTTCTTAACTGAGTGAATATAAATTGTGCTAAGTTCCATGTTAAATCCTAGAAGCAGGAGACATTGTCCAAGTCATCAAAGGGCATATACCCTCCTTGGGAACTAAAAAAAAAAAAAAACCCAAAAAACAAACAAACAAAAAAAAAAACAACTCAAACACAAAAAAATAGTTAAGCAGCTACAGATACAGGAAACAAGGAAATGAGCTCTCCTTGCTTGTAAACTGATGGGAATGGATGACTGCTCGTCTTTTCACTCTGAAATTCTATGATGCTATGACCTTGACTTTTAGTATATATGGTTTTGATTTTATTAGACCTTCAGAAAATGAAGATTCAGTGTGATCTTGAAGGTGAGGACAGATCATAGAAGTTAGTCAAATGTGCTTAGATTTGACCTTGTAAGCACTGAGCAGCCATTGTAGATCTTTGAGCATGGCAATGCCTTAATGACAGCATTGTTACCAAGAAATTAGTTTTGTAGGTGCAGATAGGCTGGTTTGGAAGAGTAACTAGATATAGGGAGATCCTATAGACCAGAGATATCAAACTCATGGCCCATCCACCTGCTCACAAAACAACTGGCTGAATCACATTAAAACATAATTGGAATGTTTAATGAAATAAATAAAAATTCAGTGCAACATAGATAATGCTCATTTTTAGTTTTCTGAGTCAATATGTGGCTGTTAGCAATCAATTTCTATTTGAATTCGATATCATTGTGCTAGGTCATTGAATCTGGAACGCTGATGTAGTCATGTAGTGATGGGAATAAACTGGAAGGTGATGTTCCAAGTAGAATTTGAATGGAGGAATGATAGCAATTAAATTTGGATTCTAAGGAATATTCAATTATAAGGAATGAAAGAGGAAGAGGATGACCCAATGGTACTGGGCTTGACATAATAGGAGCTTGTTGACTGACATGGGTGGGGTTATGGCCTTACTATCAGAAGATTTGACCTTGAGTCCTGGCATTAATATTTATGTGACTGGACAAGTCAGCCATTATAACCTCTGTTTCCTCATTTGTAAAATAGGAATAATTGTTTTATAGTCACCTACCTCAAAAGAATGTTGTAAAAAATGGGTTTTGTTAACATTAACATCAAGATAGTAATTACCTACCTTACAGGAGACATTGATAATTAGATATATACAAGATATATATATATATATATGTATATATATATATTTATATACATATATATAAAAATCTCAAGACTTTTGGGATACTCTATTATATATATAATATATAATATATAAGCTCTCTCTCTCTCTCTCTCTCTGTATATATATATATATATATATATATAAATAATAGAGTATCCCAAAAGTCTTGATGAAGTTTTAAGTTTTAATAGCTTAATAGGACTTTTGGAACACCCCATATAGAAGAGACTGTAGTAATCTCAGAAGACAAGGCATTCCCAGCTAGGGAACCTAGTAATTACCTGAAGCCAGCTCTGAACTCCTGACTCCAAGACTAGGGAACTGTGACACAGAGAAAGCTTGAAGGAAAAGAGTGCTTCGAGAGATCCTGCATTATATTTTGGCAAATTCTAAAAAGACAGAACACCATCCAAATAAAGCCACCTTATAGGCAGAGCCAGCTGGAGTGCAATGACTAGGGCTTTATTCCAGCATGCTGACAACACTTGCAAATCTTCAGACTGAATAGAACAGAGGGTAGTATCTGCCAGTCCTAATAAACACTTGGGTCTTAAATGATAAGCTCCCATTTCACCTATCCTAGAAGGGACTTTTCTTTTTTTTTTCTGAAGTCTTTGAGTCTCTGATTCTCTACCATAAGACAGTATTCATTCCTCATTTAAGAACTGAGGGTATTTTTTGTGGAGGGAGTGCTTTTTTTTCTTCCCTTGGGAACAAACATTTCTTCTTAAGGCTCTGCTTGTGGACAGTTGGTAATCAAAATCTGGGTTATAGCTGAGGGCTCAGAACTGGTGACCCTAGGAGTTAGTAGACTAAACAACACTATGGGCCTTATAATCATAGCATAGGACTGTGTGTGTGGCTGGCCCATCCATCTTTGATCTTGATATCCAAGAGACTCAGCTTGTTGATAGCAAAGAAGCAGAGCCATCTCTATCTAATATGCAACTACTTTCTGCAATCTATGCCCACCATTTTCTCCCCATACAACTTAGGGTATTTAAATGTTCCTGGTTACACTTTTTGAATGAGACAATTGTAGGCACTTGAGACTCCTCCCTCCAAACTCTCACCAGTACTTATATCAGCAAGGTAGTCATTCCTAGATAACTTCCATTAAGACTTTAGTAGGAGTGGAGAACAGTAAAGATGTTTGATTGGAGTATAGTGAGTGAGAAGGTTTACAGAATCATGTCTTTGTGTACCTGTAGGTCAGAGATTGGGAAAACATTTGAAATGCTTAGCAAACCTTAAAGCACTCTATAAATATTATTTCTTATTATTTAATCAATTGCTCAATCTACAATCAATAAGAATTAAGTACCCACATTATGCCAGGGCATGCTAGGGCAGAAGTTCATGCCCTCTTTGTGTTATGGATCCCTTTGGCAGTCTAGAGAGCCCTTGTCAGGATCAAATTTTTAAATAAATAAAATAAAATACATAGGAAAATAATTAAAAATAAAATACATAGGAAAAATAAATAAAATAAAACACAAAGGAAACCAGTTATAATTATCAATATGTCAATATTTTCTACATCTTTCTATATCTTTATATCAGTATATATAATTATAACACCATATATCCATATTTATATTTTAAAGTTTACTAATTCCAGGTTAAGAATCTGTGGTATAGATAAAGACTTATATATAACCTTGGATTAGTTATACATTTGAAGTAGATGGATTGGCACTGATATTTCATTGATATAACAATTTCTCAGAAAAAAAAGAAATTCTTTTCTCTGTTTGGTAATATCTAGTCTTATGAGCTTTGCCTAGAGCACTGAGGGGCTGTGACTTGAACAGGGTCCCACAGCAATATGGATCAGAGTTGAGATTTGAATGCAGGTCTTCCTGGCCCTAAGATTAGTTTTCTTTTCATGGTGCTTGAGTGTCTTTGTGCTTTTTGCTGCCTTTCAATTGAACTCACTCGACAGTCATTAAATGCCAAGTTTGTGCCACAAACTGTGCTGGCTTTCAGGAATACAAAGACAAAAACATTCAAACAGTTTATATTCTATTAAGGACAATACAAAATATTTATACAGTTGTATCTGAACACTTTCAAGTGGGAGAGACTTCTAACCACTGGAAATTGGAGAGGATTATGTGGCAGATGGTACATCAGTTGGGTTTGGAAGCTAGTAGATATATTCTATGTACCTTCTTTAAGCATATCTAAATAGATGTATCTTTATTAAATATCCTGAGAGGCAGCCATGGCAAAATACTGGGCGTGGAAGATCTGGCTGGAAGTCAAGCTTCAGACACAGCCTAATTATATGACCTTAGGCAAATCACTTAACTGAGTAATGCTCCAAGCAACTTCTAAGATGATTATTTGCAGGGAAGCTGCCAATCACATCAGTAAAGGGAGCTTTGTCAAGGAGTTCCCTAGACCAAAGAAATCAAGAATCTAATTAAAAAACAAATAACAACTATGGATCATCATGGAATCATAGAGTCCTAGAGCCAGAGTTAGAATGAACTCCAGACACATTTCAATCCAATCTTATTTTACAGATGAGGGAACTGAGGATCAGTGTAGGTAATCAACTTGTCCAAGATGGCTGCCCAAGTAGAAAGTGTTACAAATGGGATATCAACACAGATATTGGAGTACTAATCTGTTGTTCTTTCCACTGTGTAGTGTTAGTTTGTGTAGAGATGTCTCATGATCTTTGGGTCAATCTTGCCATTTCCAATAAAAGCTATTATGAAGGAGGTGGATTCAAAGGGGTTGTTTACCCAAGAAAGAAATGAAATGGAGTAGAAATTAGAGAGTGAGGAAATAGACAACCAAATTGAGAAAAAAATGGAGAAAAGGAAGATGGGGCAAAGAGAGAATCTAGAAGACATTGAAGAAGATTGAGAGAACCATTGAAATATTAGCAGAAGGATGACCTCAGACATTATGGGCTAAATCCAATAAACACAATATTCCCAATCTGAGCCTTTCTGTTTTTCCAATTATGACTACATCATAGTTTTCCAGTTTTATTGCCAAAGGCAAGACCATCATATTTAAAAGGAATAGCTGCTACATACTCAGCTCTGTGTGTGTGTGCACACAAACGTGTGTGTACGTGAATGCGTGTTTGTGTGTCCATGAGTGCGTCGGCCAGTTGACTTACTTTGTGTTTGACCTGATGAGCTGGGAGCTGGTGATGGCCTTGTTTGTCCATTAATGACTCTTTTTGTTTGCAGCAGTCCTATGCACCAGCTCCCCACCCCATGGCTCCTCCCAGCCCCAGCACAAACAGCAGCAGCAACAACAGCAGCAGCAACAACAATAGCGGAGAACAGTTGAGTAAAACCAACTTGTACATTCGAGGCCTTCCACCCGGCACCACGGACCAGGACCTAATCAAGCTGTGTCAGCCGTAAGTGCCTTTAACAATAATTAGTAAGCCTTGATTTTCCCCCCCACATTATGAATGGTGGATAGTTCAACACATGTTTTTGGTGGCAGCTGTTTGGCAATTCTTGTGGACCATGAGTTCACTAGTATGAGTGAATGATATAACAGCAGGGAAAACAAAGTTAGGACAAATGAAGGGACTCAGTGTCCAGAATAAGGAAGTGATTGATGGTCTCACTGTAGTCTGTTCAAGACAGACTATGCCTTTAGGACTATGCTGAATTATGGGCACAAAGTTTTAGAAAAGGTATTTACAATTTAGAGAAAGTATTGAGATGGCCAGCCCAGATGGTAAAGAGCCTCAAGGGGATGCTATAGAAGGATCAACAGATGTGGCACAGTGGATAGAGTGTGGGGTCTGAAGTCAGGAACACTTATTTTCCTGAGTTCAAATCTGACTTCAAACACTCACTAGCTGTGTGACCCTGGGCAAGTCACTTAACTCTATTTCCTTATTTGCTTCAGTTTCCTCATCTGTAAAATGAGCTGGAGAAGGAAACAGCAAACTGCTCCAGCATCTTTATCAAGAAAATTCCAAATGGAGTCATAAAGATTTGAACACAACTGAGAAATGACTGAACATCCATATATATAATTATGTGATTTGATATCTCTTGGAACCTCAAAGGACAGTAATAGAAACTATAGATAAAAGGCAAAAAGAGGGAAATTTGAGATTTATATAAGAGGATGAGGAAGGAACAACTTCTCAGCAATTACAAATATTCCAGTGTTGAATGGGCCACTTTCTTAGATAGGATCCCTGGAGGTCTTCAAGTGAAAGTTGATGACATGTTGATGGGTTTATTGTAAAGAAGATTCTTGTGTATGATCCATGTTTGAAGAGGCCTTGGAAATCTCTCTGAGAAATTTTTGAGCTTTTTCACATATAAAACACCTGGCTTTAGGACCATTCATCCTTTTAGTAGAGCCATTCCCAAGGAAGAATATTTACTCTTTCATTTCATTTCACAACAATATATACTAAGCTAACTAAGAAGAGACAATAATCAGATAGTCAACTGTCAATTTAACAATAAGCATTCATTAAAAAACAAGCATTTATTAAGCATTTACTTAGTATATGTCAGTTGCTGTGCTAAGTTATAGAGAAAAAAAGAAAGGCACAAAGATGATACTTGCCTTCAAGGAGTCTGAAGTCTAATAAACTAATGTGGGTTAAGGCAGACACCACGCAAAATGGAGCTCATACAGGATTGATTTTAGGACCTGCTTGATGTTATTGGTCCAATTAGTTATAACTATATTTTTTGTTGTGGAGTCATTTCAATCGTGTCTAAATCTCCATGAACCCATTTGGGGTTTTCTTGGCAAAAGTACTCTAGTGTTTTGCCATTTCCTTTTCCAATCCATTTTACAGATGAGGAAACTGAGATTTACTGAGGATTAAATGACATGCCCAGGATTATGAAACCAGTAAGCTGAAGCTGAATTAGAACTCAGGTCTTCCTGACTATAGTGCCAGCACTCTATCCACTGAGCCGGCTTGCTATGTGTATATGTAATTTGTCTATATATAGTTTTTTGTCACCAAGTACTAAAAGATTGTTAAAACAATGTTTCTTGCTGCCAAATATCTCATAGTAAGGCTGGCTCTAATAAAAGAGTGACATAAAAATGTCAGAAAATATAACTTCATAATAATAACTGGCATTTATATTATGATTTCTGGTTTCTAAGGTTCCTTCCTTACAACAACCTAGAAAGGCAACTTTTGAAAGCACCATTTTCCCCATATTCCAGATGTACCTTCAGGAAGAGTATCACACAGTTAAGCAAATATGGCTGAGCTAGAAATGAACATCGGCTTCCACTTCTAATGACTCTTCAAAGTCATGTTTTTTATAGCATTTGCCTTAATCCACTTATTATTGTATCTTATTGTAACATGAAGGGAATATTGGCTCTCCAATTTGAGGGTCTGAGTTCATATTCTACTTCTTCTGCTTCCTGATTGTGTGACCATGAGGAACTAACTTAATATATCTATTTTTCTCACCTGTAAAATTAAAATTGGATTCTGAGATCTATTGAGTGCTTGATCTAAATCTATGATCAGTCATGATAAAAGACTCCTCAAATAGAAAATCACTTCATCAGTATAGATCTTACCTGTGACTTTTGAGCCCCAGAGAAGTTCGTTGTAATCATGGTTAATAAATCATTAAGAGAATAAGCTGACATAAGCAAGTCTGAGTTTATCTTTTATTTGAAAATGTTGCTAGTAAACCAGCTTTTTATATAATTCTGCATCCTAACATATTTGTAGTTGGAAGCCATTGATTTCAAAACTTTTAAATTATATTAAATTTTGCCAACTTGAATAGAGTTTACCTTACTTTTGGCATCAAATTCCTTGCTAATATTTTAGCCAGTGAGGTTGAAAATGCTATTTCTGAAAAGAAATATAAGGTTTTCTAAACCTCACGTATTGAAATAAAACCTTAAAATAAAAATGATTCGGACTATTTTAAATGACTTTTCGGAAGTCACAGAGCTAGTAATGGTAATAGATAGAATTGGAATTCAGTACTTCCTGAATTCAAGGACTTTCCCTATAAAGTTATGCTGCTTCCCTTTACAACCCTTAACTGATGAAATGTTTTTTGTTCTGCAGAGAATATTATTTTTATTTTTTTGTTTTGTTTTGTGAAAATCATCTGAAATGGGTTATCCTAGAATGTCTGGAATCATTTTAAATCCAGGAATCACTTCTTATAGGATTCTCAATCAGAAGCAATATTGATGCATTTATTTGTTATTTATTCGTCATTCAACAATATTATTTTTGTAGATTTGGCAGGATGTTGCTCAATTGTTTTATTTCACTTTGGCAATTCCTTTTAAAAAATAGAGGATATTTATGTTGTTAATTTTCTAACCTCTAAAGGATTGGAAGAGGAAAACCAAGCAGACAGTATTTATTTTTCTTTGTTCTGAATTTTTGAGAATGGGAGTAAATGTCCAAACAGGAAGTGCGAGATAAACTAAATTACAAATACAAAATAATAGGATCTGTGGCCAAAGTGCAATGAAGATCAGTACCTTTCCCACCAATAGGAACTTAAATGTGAATTGTAAATCCATATACTGAACCAAACCTTTATTTATTTACTTTTTTTCAGAATTAAAGCAGTAAGCTAAAACAAAATGGCAGAATAAAGTTATAGGGAAATGGGGCCTCATAAAAGATCCAAAAAAGTTAGCTTATTTCAATATGTCTCCCTTTGAATTATTCAACTGCTGTAAGAGATCTTGTCATGCAAATGCAGAGCAAACATTCTTGCTTCCCAAGGAAAAAAAAAGATTTATATTTATGTCAGGACCCTGTCTGTTTCTTCATCCTGGAAAATTTTAGACCACTCATTGTTTTTCTTATTGCATAATATTTTCTTTGATGAGAAAACTTGATGTACTGGAAAGAATTTTGGGTCACAGGAGACCTGAGTTCTAGAGCTATTTAACCCTCACCAAGTTGCTTTATGTCTCTAGGACTCAGTTTCTTCATCTGTAAAATAAGTATAAGCTAGTTGGTTAAGAAAGTTACATCTGGCTTCAATATTCTACAGGGTGACTTTCACTTTTTCTTTGAATACAATGACATAAAACTGAAGCATTTGAAATCTTGCCTGGGGACCATTCTGCCTTAGTGATACCTTTTGTTAGGGTAGCTAGATGGCATAGTGAACAGAGCACAGGTCCTGAAATTAGGAGGATCTGAGTTCAAATCTGGGCTCAGACACTTAATATTTCCTTAGCTATGTGACTCTAGAGTCACAACCCCAATTGCCTCAGCAAAATAAATAAATAAAGATAAGGAAATTGAGGCAAATAATGTTAAGTGATTTGTCACATCTTAATAGCCAGCCAGACTATGGCATGAGGTAACACTTTTTGCTTGTGTATGTTTTCCTCCAAGTGTTTGAAGACTAAAATCATAAATTCTTTAACTTTTTAATTAATATTCATTTTACAATGCACATCTGATCTCTTGTGAGTTCAAAGGGGGCCTCTAGACCTATTCATTGTAGTCCCAAGACTGGCTTAGTTCAGTTCAGAAAGGCTCATTACCTAAAGATTTGTTAACTCAGTGGAAACCTGTTTGCTAATATATAGCAGAATCATGATTTGTGATGGTAGAAGGAAGCAGGCACGCTGATACAAGTGAAGAAGCAAGAATAAAACTTCAAATAATTATCTCTACTCACTTTCCCAGTCATCCCTCACTAAAAACAAGCCTCTATTTGTCCCCTTTAAATATCTGGCTCGATTATCATCCATTTCCCATCTTTTTAATTTTTTTTGTTGTGAAATTACAAGTCCTTTCTGACTTCACTTTTTCTTATTTTATAGGAAATGTAATATTGGCTAATACCCATGGTAATAAGATAATAGAAAACACAGAAGTACAAAGAAGGCAGAGACATATTGAATTATCCTGCATTTAGTATACAGTGTTCATATTAATACTAATGAACAGCAAGAAAATTATATTAAAGAAGAAGAAATTAAATTATTTCTCAATGTATAATCCAAGAGCAAAAGGATGTCATCTGAATTTGTAGCATCCCTTTGCAATTCTTATTAAATAGCATCATTAACATTTATCACCAAAGACCTTGAGATTGAATTACAAGCAAAATAAAATTGAAAAAGAAAATAGAGAAAAATATCATCCATGAAGAATGTTTGGCCCCTTAGGCTCTCTGGGAAATGCCTTTAGTTACTTAAATATACCATAGTTTGGATAAAATAATCTATCAAAACTTTGTTGTTTCTTGCAGAATATAGTACATTTCTATATTCTTCATGTTTTAAGAATACAAAGTTCTGTGATAAATGACTCCATCATCTGGAATTGTTATAAAATAAGAACATTTGTCCTTGTTTGAACACGTGACAAATGTTGGTTGAAGAAGTCTGTTCTATAGGTTCAGGAAAAGCCAAATGATCTTTAAGATCTTGTGTAGTTCTAAAATGCTCTCTATCTCATAGAGCAGGGGTGGGGGGGCCTTTTTCCTGCCATGGGCCATTTGGATGTTTCTAACATCATTCACAGGCCATACAAATTTATCAACTTGAAGAACTCAAATGGGAGGTTGTTTTCATCTACTGTTGTTGCAGGACCAGACCAAATGATTTTATGAGCTATATAAGACCTGTGGGTTGGTCTTTCCCATCCCTTTGGAGTATCAAAAAACCCTAGTTCAATGCTAGCATAATGTGACTTCTAGTGCATTATTCATAGGATAAGAGAACATAAGATAATAACTGAAGCTAGAGCTGGCAGGGACCCCAGAGCTTATTTAGTTCAACTCTAATTTTATAGGTAAGGAAACTGAGGCTCAGAAAGCCAGATTCAATAATATTCCAAAGACCCCCAAGGGAGTTTCTGAGTCAGAATTTAAAAACATATCTTCTGATTCCAGAGCCTTCAGTGATCCTCCCACTTCCCATTGCTGCCATTTTCATGGCTTTGAAAATAGGCAACTGGCATGGGACCAGATCATTTTGGACAAGGAAATAACTAGGGGAAAAGGAAGAAAACTGAACCATTCTAGAATAAATGTAATCAACAGAGGTCTTTTTGGATTGGCTTTTCAATTAGAAGCTATATTCAAAGATTTCTGAAAGATGCCAAATCAACAATTCAAAGATTATCCGTTAAATGCCTATTATTTTCAAGATATCAGGGATGAAAAATCATGAACTAAATAGCCTCTGCACTGAGGGAGAACCCAAAGCTCTCAGAGTGGAGGGATGAACCAAATCTTGTCAATAAAAAACATTAAGTACAATTGTAAGAGTAATTCATTGGCATTGAACTTGGCATTCTGGAGCCCAAGTTTAATTCCAAGCTCTGCCACTTGATTCTTGTAAACATTAGGCAAATGATTTAGCTAGCTTCTGGTCTTAGTTTCTTCATCTTTAAAATGAGAGATGACTTTTGAAGTCCTTTGCTGTTCAAGATCTAGAATTTCAGAACAGGCATTTTGGGAATAAGGAAGATCTTTTTATAGGAGGGAGTACTTGAGCTGAATCTTGAAAGAAATTAAGAATCATAAAAGGGTGGGGGCAGCTCAGGAGGAAGTTCAAGTCAGGTGAAGGGAAGAGAATATGCCTAAAGCCACAAAAATTGGAAATGGAGGGTGTTCTATTAAGAACAGTGAGTTTAGTGAAGAAAAAAAAAAAAACAAGTCTGATTTTTTTCCCCTGAGCTTTGACAGATGCAGAAGGTAGAAGGAAGCAGAGGGAAAGCAGAATGAATTTAATGCAAAAATGGACCAGTACAAGTTTTACAAGCCTAATATACCTTGTGGATTAATGACTTTTAGAAGCTCTTAGATTGTCCTGATCTGTTGGAATATATCTCCTCCTATAAAAGTTTTAAGTTTTACCTATTAGATGCTTCAAAACATATCCTTAGGGCAAAGTGAAAATGTTCTTTTAAAAAACTAAATAGTTTCCATAATGAGCATAATTTGAAACAACAATGAAATTCCTATTTGAAATGCCCATGATACCTTTAGCAGAGGATCCCCAGTGCCTTACAAAATTTAAGGAATCCTCAAAAAAAAAAAACCCTTAATAATCCCCCATTCACCACTTATGCAAGTTATATAGGCTTAGAAAAGACTGTGGTATAGTGAACAGAGGGGCCAGCTTTAGGCTATTTTCATTCTGGTCTCTAATATATAGTTTATGTCAGGGTCATCTCTCATCCCTATATCCATGAATACAGTTATCATCTGTCTGTCTGTCTGTCTGTGTCTTCTTTCTCTGACTGCCTCTGTCTCTAGATCTTTCTCTATCCCTGGTTTTCTCCTTCCATTCTTCACATGTTTATGTTTACATAGATGGATAGATGGATATAGTATGTGTATGTATGTGTAGATATATATACATATATACATACTTTATATATATATATATATATGCTTAATTGCATCTTTGTTATGCTCCTTTTTTGTTATGAATTTGGAGCTGATTCTACAACTACCTGAAGCTAAACACAGACAAATGAACAGGAGAAACCCCTATCTAAGTGCCCATATTTTTCCTTTGAATCCTAGACAAAGGAACAAGGGAAGCATCTCCCATGTTTCTATCCATTCTATGCAAATGTCCTTCTTGCTCAATCCACTTCATTTCCTAGCTGTCCCTTTAAAGCCACACTGAGCATGTCTCATTTGTAGGTATTTAATAGGAAGGGAGACACACTCCTGCAGTGCAATGCAACAGAACCAAAGAGCTGATATTTGGGCTTGATAGTGACACTCTGCCTGGGCTAATCTCCTAGACTTTCCCCAAGCCATTTGCCCCAGCATTTTCATGCCAGGCACGGAATACTGGAGCCAGATTAGGTTGGGAGTCAACTGGTACACTCTGGATGCTCTTGTGCTGAGTCCATTATAAATAGCATTGGACAGTTCTGATAAATGCCCTGACACAATCAAACCTTTTTATCAATTTAAAAGGAACCTTGTCACAGTAATCTGTCAAACTGTTCATATACAAGTAAAAGAAAACAAGTCATCATGTACCCAGAGTCACCGAATAAATAAGAAATATGTGACTAGGAAATTGCTATGCTCTTTCTTTGAACTTCTTTCTAATAAGAATGAAAGGAAGGGAGGAAGGAAGGAGAGAAAGAAAGAAGGAAGGAAGGTAGGAAGAAAAGAAGGAGAGGGAAGGAAAGAAAAGAGAAAGACAGACAGAAAGAAATGAAAGAAGGAAGAGAAAAAGGACACAATAAATAGAGAGAAAGAAAGAAGAAATAAGGAAACAAGAGAGGAAGGAAGAGATAGAAAGAAAGGGAGGGAGAGATAAAGAAAGAAAAAAGGTAGGAAGTAAGCAAGCAAGAATAAAGGAAAGGAAAGAAAAGGAAAGAAAAAAGCACCCCACTACAAATAAACCTTCATTTATCCAGCAGCTTGGTCAGATCTCCAATCTATGTGGGAATAGATGAGGTGGAAGAGAAAATCCCAACTCTGATGATCAGAGTACCTGTGTCATGGTCCTATCAAGGAGAGGTTTAATTACTGAGACACCCAAGATGAGAGTTATAAATGCCCACCACCATAATTTTTCAATGTGTCTTAAACAAAACTCATCTTTTTACACATTACAGTGTTCTCTCTCCTAGTCTTCCCCATTTATATTGAGGGGGCTTCCAATTTGTAAATTCCAGGGCTAGAATGAGACTATAGGATGAAGAGTGGGCAAGAGGAGAACAAATCTTGAGTACATCCTGGAGAGAAATGAGACCAAACTGAGGAACTGACTCCTATCCTAAATACAGGAAGTCATCAAAGATTTTTAGGCAGTGGTGCTATATGAGAAAACATGTTTTAGGAGATTACTTTAGCAATCGTGTGGAAGATCCACTGAAGATGGGGGAGATTGGAAACAGGGAGCCAGGTCAGAGGCTATTGCTATAGGCTGGGCAAGTAGTGATGGAATCTGGAAGAAAGGGAACAGATGTGAAATGTGTGATGGTAGAATTAAGCATGAATCATAGTACTTGAAAAGTGTTTGAAAATGGAAATGCAGAGGTAATTTCACGTCAGAGCATTTCATAATAATGATGATAATGGTAATTTGTTACTATTATCATTATCCTAATTATTTATAATACTAATAACACAACCTTGCTTGTGTTCCCATTATTCAGATGAGTTAACTGAGACAAAGGGAGATTAAGTTACTCATAGGAAGTCACAACTAATAGTTGTATGTCATGATTTAAACCCCAAATCTTTCTTACTATAGTATTCTTAACTACTATGCACACAGCTTCTCTGAAGTAATTCAAATTTCTATTATGTGAATTATTTTGTAGAATATAAGATCCTTCTGAGAAATAAATAAAAGGACCCTGATTTTCCTTCATGTAAATCCCAATCTTGATATTCTAAAAGAATTTCCACATATCAATAAAAAAGAAACAAAAGAAAAGAAACAACAACAAAAAAAGAAAGTTAATGTTACTTTTAGAAGATTTGTCAATATACCAACTCTTTTGTGTCTTTCTTTTGACTATTCATTTTTTTAGTTGAGATCCATGGTTGTATTAGTATGAGGAATTCCAGTATGAATACTCTCCATTTTTATGGGTTTACAATTTCTCTTTTACAATTTTCTGATCATTTAGTGAATAGAATATTGGATTCAGAGACAGGAATATTAGAGGTTAAATCTGTTCTCAGGCATTTACTAGTTGTATGATCCTGGCCAAGTCATTTAACCTCTATTTGTCTCCATCCTGTAAAATGGAATCAAAATAGTACCTTCTTCCTAGGGTTGTTGTAAAGATAAAAGGAAATGATATTTGTAAAGTGTTTTACAAACCTTAAAGCATTATATAATTGCTAACTCTTATTATTAGAGAAATTATTCCAAGATCTCTAAGAAGTTAGGCAATATACTTAAGAGTCATGTAGACACTGTACATAAGAGACAGTGTTTAAAGCCACTTCTTCCTGACTCCAAGACCAGCTTTCTATCTACCATCCTCTGCTAATTCACCCTTAGGAAGTAGAAATATTACAAAGGATATTCCTTGCCCAATGTGTCACCCTATCCCTATATACAGGTCCATCATACACTCTGAAAATTTAGTCTTGGCCCCACTATGCTGTCTTAGATCTGTGATCTCATCATATGGTTCCATCCTCTCACAGGCTTCAACAAGTCTTCCTAAGTGATTTGTGTCTAAATTCTCTCATATATTCTTCACCAGGAGTCTTTCTGGCATGGTGGGACCTTCCCCTTGATCTGTTGAACTTGGACATCAAATGTCCATTGCTTATCCTTTGGGGTCTTGCTACTTTACTAGCCCACCTCCTTATCCATTCATACATCTCTCCAAGGTTGTCCTTTATGCTGCTCAAAGACATATAAATTCAATATAAGACACAGTTTGAAAGCCTTTATATTTAGAGTGTCTGGGAATATCACAATTCCTTTTAAAAATCAAATACAATTCTGTAGGCGAAAGTGAAACCCAGAATGCCAGCTTTGATTCATTGAATTGGATAATGTAGTTTAAAAGTTCTCTGTTGTCTGAGGTAATTGGTGTGTGTTGCCATTTTTATGGAGTAGCGAGTAGATTTTTATTGATGAGTCAATAGCTTGGGAGTGATTTTTTTTTAGGTTCAGTCATTTTTGCAAGCTAATTGTGTGCTTTATGGTGGCTATATTTTCATTTAGTGATTTTTCCCTCCTGTGTGATTCTAACAAACTATCATTTTGTTTTTCCTCCTTCTTTGCCACCTCTCCCTTTCTATGTTACACTATTATATTATCTTTGAAATTGGAGAGCAAGAGACATAGGTTATTGAAATATTGATTAAAGAAATGGCAAATGCTGATACACAACAAATTTAGCAAAGCTATTTAATATCAGGCAATGGAAAATGGCAAGGATTTGGAGTTAAATGGTCTAGGTACTTATCCTGCTTTTGCTACTTAATGCTATGTGCAATCAGCAATTCTCTGGGACTCAGTTTCCATGATTTCAAAGTTAAGAAGTTGGATTAAGTGATTTCATACTTTCATTTCAAGACTGAGGGAGAACATGGGATGGTGGCTGTAATGCTGGATATCCAAGTAGGAAAACCTGAATTCACATCTTCCTGATAATTACTTGCTATGGGTTAATAATCACTTCATCTAAGTCTCAGATTCTTCATGCATAAAGTTAAAGAAAATAGGTGTCCCGCAGCAGTTTTAAGCTTTAAAACAAAGACTTTGAGGATACTCAGTAGGTATAATACCTACTAACAGGTTTGTCATGGTTCAAGTGACATAATTCACAAGTGCTCTATTAACTATTATATGGCAATTAATATTAAAGTGTTAAGAATTCAAATATCCAGAAGTGATTGCAACTCTAAAAGAAATATATTTTTACAAGTATATATTTGCAGCATGACCCAAAATCATTTTAATTTTTAATAAAAATACAGTAGCCTAACCTTACAGGTTTAGGACGGGAAAGAACCTTAGAGACCATATGCCCAGCATTTTCTGTTTAAAGATGAAGAACAAGAATACAGAGGGAGGTTGACTTGTCTAAAGTGGCTTGAGTTGGGTCTTGAATCCCTGTCTCCTGACTCAGAAGGGAATATTCTTTCCACTTTACCACACTACTTTGATGAATACTGTGAGGTTCTCTTTTATATGATGAAGCTTGTTTAGAATTATCTGGATGGTTTTCTTGTTTGAGCAAAAAATACTATGAACACAGAAAATAAATAGACACTTATAAATGCTGATTGAATGAGCAAATTGAATGAGCAGTTGAATGAGCAAAATTGTGGTATCAAAGAAAGAACACTGGACTGGGAACAAGAGAACTAGGTCTTATATATAATCTGGCACTGTAGTGTGATTTTGGAAAAGTCACTTCCCTTTCCTGGGTCTCAGTTTTATCATCTATAAAATTAAAGCAATAATTTAGATGTGCTAGAAGATCACTTGCAGGTCTCACATTCTAACTCACCGTCTTTCTTGTACATAGAAGGCTCTTGAGTAAGCAATGCTATTTTTTTTCATTGAATTAAATTATCTTTCTTCCTTATTATTCATTGAATCTTTATACCTCTTTAACCAAAAGAGATTTTCTATTGCAGATTTCAGGGATGCTACTTCATTCAGGCAGGGAATGCAATAGAGTTCTAGGCCTAGAGTCAGAAGACATGAGTTCAGATTTGACCTCAGTATTTAGTATTGGCATGAGCCTGGAAAAGTCACTTAACCCCTGTTTGCCTTAATCCACTGGAGAAGGAAATGGCAAACTTCCTTAGTATCTTGTCAAGCAAACCCCATGGACAATGCTCTTAATGAAGTTAAATATGTCTTAACAAAATAATTTCATTCAGGATATTGTAGAGGCAGTTAGAACATGAAGTCCATAGAATCCTGGACCTAGTGTCAAGGAGAAATGAAATCAAATTCTGATTTTGATATTAGCTTCTTAGGCAAATCACTTAAATGCTTTCTGCCTCAGTTTCTTCATTTATGAAATACTTATAATAATAGTACTCACCGTTCCAGTGGGTAACAAGTTGGGGGGGAAGGGATCAAGTATAGCTTCATACAGGAACTGAGCTGTGAAGGAAGCAAAGAATTTGAAGAATCAGTGCTGAGGGAATATTGTCTCAATATTATTGGAGACAGACTATGCAAGAGAACAGCAGTAGGAAATGATATTTAATTGGGTAACATCAAATAGGTAGTTACTCAAAACATAGATTACATGAATGAAGAAATAGGCCTGGAAATGTAGTTGAAACCAGATTATGTAGAAGTTCTAATTTTCAGTGTTTGAAAGGAAACTGAGAGCCATGAAAGATTCATGACTTGGGTTGAAATTGTTGAAATTGTGTTTCTTATTCACACTAGCTTCATGTTCATGGGCAAATCATGAGATTCCTTGGAGCCTCTATTTCCTCTTTTGTAAAATGGGGTAGCACTTTAATTACCCACCTCATGTGATTGTTGCAAGGAAGGCCCTTTGCAGATCAAAGACCACTCTGCCAATAGGAGCCTTTATGAGTTATTGAATAGAATTTTTGCCAGCTTCTCTAAGATGACCCAGAAGAAGCAACCAGGTTAAAGAAAACAGGTTGATCTTATTAATCAAACTTTACATGGGTATTTCAATATAGTATATTCTGTCTTGTAGACAGAAAAACTTGAGTTCAAGTATTGTCTCTAAGACATACCAGCTATGGAACCATGAATAAGAAGTCATTTAACTCCTTGGAGCCCCAAGTAACTGTCTCTGACTATAAATTACAGAGCTCACCAACCTACATTAGCGTGATTACCTCCATAATGGGATTACCCACCCTGATGAAAACGTAGACCTTGATCAAAAGGAAAAAATGGCAGACAGTATAACTAGTATGAGTTATTCAACTTATATTCACATGCTGTATTCATAATACTCATGTGTGTATATATCTCGGAGCTACTGCCATTTACTAGAATTTACTTTTTAGGCTTTAGGTACTGTTTTGGAATATTTCTAATATTCTTCTGATTATGATTTAATCAGTACCCATAATGCAATGCTCTCTTAGGAACATATATCTGTGGACTGAAGTTGGAAGTTTCTCTTAAATAAATCCTTTTGTTCACCTCATCTACTACTATTTCCAGTAACTGCTTCAAGTCTTTTCCTTTTTTTCTCTTAACTTGTAATTGGAGATCTATTGCTATGTATTTTTCTTCTTGTCATCTTAAGTGTGTGTGTATCTGTGTATGCATTTGTATGTGTGTATTTATTTAATTGCTTGCTTGTTAGTGGTAGGAACCTTGTCTCCAGCTTCTTAGGCATGAAATCATGGTGTCCAGGACAGTGTGTTTCACATGATGACCATTTATGATAAGGTATTGAAGAAATAAATGACAACAGCTATGATTGCCTTGAGACAAACTTTTCCCTACAATTCATAACAATTCTTACTTTGTAATACTGGTTTCTTATTTAGAGAAGTACATTTCAACTTAATAACAGGAAAATCTTCTGAAAAAATACAAATATAAAGACAAAAATGATTTTTTTAATTTGAGTTATTCTTTGTGTATTTCACTGTATTGCTATGACAAGTAAATGCAGCTTCTGTACCAGAACAGACATCACTGATCTGATATAACTTTCATTATATCACTACTAAAATATTTAGTTTTTTAAAGGTGACGTGAGTATATAAGATGGTCATATCAAATAAGTTTCTTAATTTTTCTTTTGAAAGTCATTTTGTTTATTTTGTCCAATAAATATCTTATCAACCTTTAATTGCCTGAAAATTATTGGAATGAGTGACTTCAAGAAGGGATAAGTTCTATCATATTGGAGGTGCTCAAGTGGAAACTGTTTGACCACTTGTCAGTTATCATATTGACAAGATTATAGCCCCAGGATTGATGGGATTGGATATATCGTTGTAGGTACATTCCAGCTCTGAGGTTAGAATTCTGAGATGAACTGATCTGTGGTCTGTGATATAATAGCTTCAACTCTAAAAAACTCTAGGAGTAAACAGAGTAGTTTGGACTGGTGCCTTGCCATGATATTATTTCTATTTTTTGATATGGAGATGAACACAGGAAGAAATCCTGCATGCTCCTTTGGGTGGGTGTATTAATGGGAAATAATGCTATGCTGGAGGTTTCTCTAATATTGGGATCTAAATAAGGATCCAGGAGGATGATGAATTGGCCATAAAGAGCGGCACATGCATCTATGGTCACCGGCAATCATTAGTTTCTGAGCTTTAGCTTGAAATTATTTAGGTTCCTTGGAGAACATCACCAGTTGCTTGCACCCTGCTTTACCTGTAATCTTGACTCACCAAAGGGAATAGGACTCAATAAATGGCTAGTTATACTCAGTGCTCTCAGGTTCTCTGAATCATTAGAAGGCCCCTGTTTAAAGGCATAGCTTAATTGTCTTGTCATTTCTACTTTGTGATCTAGTGATAATAATGTCCATAAAGTGCATATCCAAATGAAGATATTATTGAGGATTGTGGAAAATTGATGTGTACAGTAATGTGCCATGAAAAGTACAAGCACAATGTCCTGTTATGTTCTTAAAACTAATTTAATCCAAATCATAAAAGTATACATATACATAGAAATATGTCTCCATTTATTAGCTATTATTATTGTACTGTATGTATAATATGCATGAACCCATATGTCTTTGTATGGATGACGTTGAGTGTCTTTATTACTACATGGTAATTGACATGGAGATTGATCTGATTAGTATCATACACTCTTTTATTTCTTCCCCTATTAAGATGAAAACTTCTTGAAGACAAGGGACCTTTTTGCTTTCTTAAATTTCTATTCTCAGTGGGTAGCCCAGAGCTTCTCAGTCTTAATAAATGTTGTATCTCTCACTTTATCTCTCTATCCATCAACTATCCATTATCTATCCCTGTGTGTCCATGTACATATTGATCTGCTTGGGGAGCTGTCTGTCCATCTGTCTGTTGCTCCTTCCATCTATAAGTCTATCAATCAACTAAACAAAACCTGTAAACTTTCTCCTTGGTTCATCTTTTTTCCTATGGAAAAAAACAGGATTTGGCCAGTGATAAGCACTTTCCTGACATCAGGAAAGTCACCTCTACATCCTATATATTTTTTTCTTTTCCTTTTTAATCAAGGACTCCTCCAAGAGGAGAGCGAGATTCCTTGGCCCTCCTTCTGGCTGGGGATGGGTTCTTCATGTCCTGTTGGGCCTCAAGCTGGAGAAAGTTGCTGATCTGTAGCCTTTCAGAGACAGTGCCAGCTGGCTGGCAGAGATCCAGGAATACTTTTTGGCAACGGGCCTCCAGACAAGCAGCTGGTTATTGGGCCGAACTAGGCAGTGCACTCGAGGTTGCTTCTGCCATGCTGGACTCACTCCTCCAACCAGTTAGCTTGAGTCTTGACTACTTTCCCAGTCTCTCCCTTACCACCTTGCCATGGATGCTGAATGGGCAGGAGTGGCTTCCAGTGAGTTGTTCTCCCTTAGTCTCCTGCTGCATCTGGCTACAAGCTTAGGTTTGACTGCCCCTGGGCCCAGGGGCATGCTTGGCACCTGTTAGTGCCTCTGCCAGGGTACTGTTACAGGAGCCTGATGGAGACAGGAATCAATAGGCGAGCCTGGCATTCCATTGTCGCTGAAGGCTGGAAAGTGATAGTCACTGAATTGGTGAGATCCTGCCAGCATCCCCCACATGCCCTTCTCGGTGGAAAGATCTGAGAGGAGAGCCTGGCACAGAGAGACATCAAGATGAAGTAAGCAGGGAGAGGTGAGAGGAGATAGTCAGCTCTCTGCCAACTCTCTGAGCTGCTCCCTCCTCCTTCCCCTCCCAGACAAAAATGCCTTTTCTGTTCAGGGCGGATTCTAATTTACCTTTTATATCCAGTGTTCCTAGAGCCTGAGCACAGGGGAGTGCTGGTGTTTTTGAATGGGAAACAGCCCAGACTTTCCATGAGGGACTGTCTCCCAATAGGTATATCCCTCATGCCCAAAGGGTGATCTGCACATCTGCTGATGTGGCTGCTTAATGAAAATAAAGGCAATGGGAATGAGACATGGGGCTCCTGAAAAATCATGCTCCTCTCCCCCCTCCCTCCCTCTCCCTCACCTTTTCCTTTTCCCTCTCCCTCTCCCTTTCCTTCTCCTCCCTCTCTCTTTCCCTCTCCCTCTCTCTCTTCTTTGTTTCTCTGTCTCTCTCTTTCCATTTCTCTCTTTGTCTCTGTGTCTCTCTTTTTTTGTCTGTCTCTGTTTTTCTCTCTGTCTCTGTCTCTGTCTCTGTCTCTGTCTCTGTCTCTGTCTCTCTCTCTCTCTCTCTCTCTCTTTCTTTCATCTGTTGGCCTGTCTTCCTTTCCTTTTCCCCTTCTCTGTCAGCCCTTTTCTCCTCATCCATTCCCTCCTTCTCTATCTCCCTCTCCCTCTCTCTCCCTCCCTCTCTCTCTCTCCCTTTCTGTCCCTCTCTCTCTCTCTCTCTCTCTCTCTCTCTCTCTCTCTCTCTCTCTC
>JAJPUD010001935.1:237956-264309 GCA_023553655.1 Myrmecobius fasciatus | reverse complement strand
TCTCTCTCTCTCTCTCTCTCTCTCTCTCTCTCTCTCTCTCTCTCTCTTTCTCTCTCTTTCTCTCTCTCCCCCCATCTCTCTCTCCCCCTTCTCTTCTCCCCTTCTCCTTTTCCCTTCATTTTTTGTCTCTCCCTCTTCCTTCTTTCTCCCTACCTCTTCCCGCCCCTCCTGCCTTCTCTGTATTTATCAGGGGAGGAAATGCAGGGAAGGATTTTTCTCATTAAATTATATTCAGATACGATAAGACCATTTCCATTTTCAGAAATATGTCCTCCACACTGGACTCACAGGAGATCACTAATATTCATAATGAGTTCAAAATTAAGTTAACAATTTGAACACCACCAACAGCTTATGCCAGGAAACTATAAGCATTTGTCCAGAATTGCTCCCAAAGAGAAATGGATTACAATGGCAGATCTATTTAAAATATTGGCACTACAAACAAATGCTCCATTGTATTTAATTGTTCTGGTCCCCATTTTACCACCTGAGACAACCGCTAGCAGGAGATTTCCTCTGAAATGTGCCTTTTATGTCATATATTTGATAACTCTCCAAATCTTGCTACACAACCGGCCTTTTTATCACTTTAATGTAAAGACATGCAGTAGGATCAAAAGGTCATTCGTACATCAGGCTGCAGGATGTCTTCTCCATTTAATCCAACTTTTCATCCAACTTTTAATCCAACTCATCAATGTGCTAGCTTTTCTCCTTGTAGAATGCAGTGGTAGAAAGTTATTTACTATTGAAATAGTTAATATTTCACTGGAAAAAAATCATATCAGGATACAAGAAATTTGAAGAGGTTTCTTCTTTTTTTAATTTTTATTAAAACTTTTTATTTGCAAAACATATGTATGGGTAATTCTACAACATTAACCCTTACAAAGCTTTCTGTTACAAATTTCCCCCCCTGCTCCCCACCCCTCCCCTAGATGGCAGGATATCCACTACATGTTACTTATGTTAAAATACTTGACAAATCGAATGTATGTATACATATTTCCATACATCATTTTTGTGCAAGGAAAATTGTATCTACAAGGAAGAAAAATCAGAGAAAGGAAACAATGCAAGCAAACATCAATCGAGAGCATGAAAATGTTATGTTGTGGTCCACATTTCACACCCAGAGATCTCTTCTTAAAGGAATAGAACAACAATAAATTGGAAAGTTTTGGCATTTCCTTAGTGTCCCCCCCAAATCTTAGTGCCATTTCAAGCTATTCAAGCTTAAAAGAATTTATTTTTAAGCTGTTAAAATTTTAAATGGCCATAAGACTTTTGGGATATCCTATATTTTGTTATAGTGTGGTGGTCCCAACTAAAGAATGATAATTTGACATGGTGGGTAGAGTGTAGACTTGAAATTAGTAAGACCTATAAAATGGGAATAGTAATAATTCCTACCATGTAATGCTAAAAGAGACAGTTAAATATATTGGCCATTGTTGTTATTCTCATTATTTTCAGACTCATGGATTTTTCTCCTGACTTATTAATTCAAAGTCTGATTTATTACTCTCTACAAACAGTTTTCCATCATCTTCCTTCTTTGAGATAGAAGAGTGGACTTTAACCTCTGATCTCATCTAGCACTGTGCTTTGCACCTCTCTAGTATACATAGATTCTCATGTGCAGCAGATCCCTATAGAGGGAAAAAGGTGGCAGACAAAAAGCAGTGGACCTAGAATCAGGAAGATGAATTCAAATTCAGTCTCAGACACTTCCCAGCTGTGTGAATCTGGGCAAATCACTTAATTTGTTTCCCTCAGTTTCCTCAACTGCAAAATTTAGGTCAAATAGCACCTACCTCCAAGAGAAAAAATTAAAAGAATCAATATTTTTAAAGCATTAAAGTGCCAGGTACATAATAGGCACTTAACAAATGCTTTTTTTTTTCCTGTTCTGAATTAGACACAAAGATAGAGGTTCAACATAATCACTCTCTTAGCATTTAACACAGTGCTCTAAGCATAGGATATGCTTAATGTTTCTAGAATTGAATTGAAAATGGAGAGAGTACTTTTATACATATCTATCTAAATTAAGGTTATATAGATTAAAGTTGTAAAGGATATCAGAAGGCATTGTCTTCAAATGCCCAATTTTTACAAGTGAATAAACTGAGGTCAAAGGGGAAAATGAATTTCCCCAGTCACACAGTAAATATCCAAGGCAGAATTTCAGCACAAGTCTTCTTGAGTCTATGTCCAGTTCTACTATGCTACCAAGATACTTCTACCTGTCTCTTACTTCTTATCCAGGTTAATTGTATGTTTCTGATAAAGTCTTTCCAGTTTCACTGAAATAAGAATCATGAGTTATGCTAGGGAGATATCATCATGTGTTAACTCCTCCATTGGAGTGTTTCTCTGAACTATAGGAGCTATTGGACTAGTAGCTTCCAAACTGTGTGATCAATATCTCTTGGGGATGTGCTAAGCATTGAGAAATACAGGACAGCCTCTTGAATCCTTTCCAAAACATGATGATATTTTACTGCCATAAGCTGTATGTAACAGCATAGATTTCAGTGGCAATCTGTGATTTTCTACAGATTTCTCAGGGGAGAAATATAACATTGTGACTGAATAGCAACAATTTTCTTAAATATGATAAGGATGATATTACCTAGTTCTTTACGGTGTGATGTAATGATAGTCATAGAATCCAGAGTTCAAATCTTTTATCTCCTTTCTATTTTTCTAAGTGTTCTTGAACAAATTATTCAAATTTGGGGTTAACTAACCTGTCAATGAAGGGGTTGATCTAATTCAGTCTTTCTTCCATCTTCCCACATAGCATGTCACCTTTCAGTCATCAGCCAATCCAATAGCTTGCCACACCACAGTAGTTAGATTAGAATCTATTAATTAAATGGTCTCCTTGCTAACCTTATGCACAGGTAGAGGTCCATGTGTTCCATCCTAGATTGGCTGATTTCTAATATTCCTTCCCAACCTTATTCTGTATCAAAAATACGGAAGTGATTCTGTGATCTGATATGATTATTACCTCCAAAGATGCAGATCTTCATATATTCCAATCCATACTGTGATTTGCCATTTCCTTCTCCAGCTCAATTTACAAATGAGGCAAAAATGTGTTGGCCAGGGTCACACAGATAGTAAGTATTTGAAGTCAGCTTTGAATTCAGGAAAATGAGACTCCAAATTGAGTTCTCTGTGTACTGTGCCATCTAGCTCCATGTATATTTATGTTTGTAGTTCTAGAAGTTGGGCTCCATCAAGGAGCTTTGCCATTCCCCAAAGGTCTACTCATTGTTGCTCTTTGATTCTGTGGCCAACATATCATTTGGTTTTCCATTGGTGCTTCTGGTCCATTCTGATAGTTGAGCTCCTTGGGCTGCCCCATTTAAGTGCATGCCATAATATCAGTTGATCAGTGATCAATCTTTCATCATGTTGGGGTCCACCTTCATCTTCTGATTTATGATTGGCAGTGGTGTAGCTCACTACTTCAGCCACCCTTTACCTGATCAGACTAATGATAGTTTTGGCTGGCAAGATTCCTTCTACATGGGGCCAGTTTTGATTTATTATTTTAAAAAATCATTCTTTAGCTTTATCAGTCAGAATTGATTGGGAAACTTGCTTTGATGTGAAATGATGTTGAATTAGCAATTCAGAGAAATACAAATAAACATCCCATGGTTCACTTTAAGCTCAAAAAAATGACTCAAGATTTTTTTTTATTTTTTTGAAACAAGCTTAGATGGAGATGTATGGCAAATGTCCAGATTTACAATCCATCCCCACCTTATTCTCCCCACTCCAGGATTCTAGGGATTATTTGTTGATCACTGTAACCAGAGTCTTCCCTGTGTAAGGGCTACAAGTGTCAGAACACTAGCATTGTCCATTTGCCTTCAGTAACAAACAAAGCAGCCATGAACAGAACACACCATGCATAATGAGGGAGGCTTGGGATGCTGCTATCAGAAGGGATGCAGCTAGTATCCACTTATACCACCGGCTATTAACAACATGTGCACTGAAGGATGCTCTCATTACTCAAAAAATCCACTCACGTTGGTATCAAGGGTTGTGTGTAATTCTGTGGGTCTGAAGCTTCCTCTCATTTCCTCCTCTAGTCCAATTCCTCCCTCCTCCCTCCCCACTCCACCATAGACACATTGCAATTAAGAGAACATTCAAGGTCTGGCAGTGTCAAGGAGGAAAATGCAGAGGAGAGAAGGGACTGAAAGCTCTTCTGAGATCTTCCTCATTTTTAGTGATTTGAACCTTTTTTTCAGTCACACTCTTCCCTGGCAATTCATGAGGAGTGATTGAGTGACTGTTAGGGATCCATCATTGCATGCATCGGTGGAAAATTTCTCATTTGACGCCGATTAATGCTGGTGAGCATCAGATGGTCCATAGAAGAAGGCACAGTTCATATATCAACAGAGCTACAAAGAACATCAGAAATCACCTAGTTGAATGTAGTCTTTTCCAAGGTGAAGAAAATGAGATCTAAAGAGCCGAAATATCTTTGTATCTATCAACAACCACTATGCCAGAGGGAGGGAATAAGGATTTGTTAAGCACATAGTATGTGCCAGGCACTCTGCTAAGCTTTGTATTGATATTAGCTCAGTTGATACTTACGATGACCTGGTGAGGCAGGTGTTATTATGATCCCCATTTTAAAGTCTAAAAAAAAGAGGAAATCAAGATAGACAGTGGCAAATTGTTTGCTGGGGTGACTTTTGTTGTTTAATCTCTACCTCTCTCCATTTTTTTCTGGATCTTCATGACATTTTTGTTATTTAGGGTTTTCTCAGCAAAGGCCCTGGAGTGGTTGACCATTTCCTTCTCCAGCTCATTTTGCAGATGAAGAAATTGAGGTCAATGGGTATAAATTACTTGACCAGGGCTACACAGCTAGTGTCTGAGGCTAGATTTGAATTCAGGTTTTTTGACTTCAAACCAAGTACTGTAGCCATTGAGCCACCTAGCACCAGAAGTATTGAGCTAAGTGCTGGGGATCGGAGAAAAGACAAATACAATTTCTGCACTCAAGGAACTTAAAGGGGGAAATAAGCAAGCAAATATGTACAAAGGACAAGTATGTTTATATGCATGTGCTTGCATGTATATGTGTTCATATATTTCTATATGTGAATTGTGTATATATGGATAGATATAGATATATGTATTTATATGTATGTATCTAGATATGGAAACAAAGAAATTTAGATAGATACATTTATATGTATCCTTATTCATCTATCTCTGTGTATGTATCTATAGATATGGAGACAGAGAAATATAGATAGATACATCTTTATGTATCCTTATTCACTTATCTGTGTGTGTGTGTGCACATGAAGGAGCATATTAGAGTGGTGGGAAGGCTAGACTTGAGGTGAATAGACCAGGATTCAAATCCTACCTCTGACAATTAGTAACTTGAATAAGTTCCTTAAACTCTGTGTGTTTCAAGCTATAATCTTTGTTAAACTGATGGAGGTTCTCACATCTGAAGATTTGTATGCTTTTGTGATTGTAGATTCTCCATATGGACATATGGGTGCCCCCTTAAATTTATACATAACCAACATGTGTGGACCTACATATAACATATATGGTTCATTCATTTACTCATGTATTTGTTCAGAATCTGCCTGTGATTTCATCTATGTTGACAATTCTTAGGGCGACAATTCCATCCTTGAATGGCAATTTGTAATTCCATTTGCAGTGTGTGGTCTTACACATTATTTGAGGGCACTGGGTAGTAACTAAGAGATGTATCCACATACACACAACTAGCATGTTTTGAAAGGCTGGACTTCAACCTTGGTCCTCCTGATTCTGTGACTAATATCTCTATTACACATGCTCTCTCTCTCTCAGTGTTGGAGGGAGAGATTCAGGTAGACAGCAAAGCAGACAAATAGGAAGACAGCTAGAAAGATACATATTTGGGGGAAATGCTATAGATATCTAAATTGGCCCAATATTGAATAATAGAATGAGAACATATTGTTTTGCCTGAAAGAAACTGTGGATTACTTTGGGGGCCAATATTGCTTCCTTCTGCAGAAGTTCATTATTCTTCTCATTAGGACAGATGATGGTAGCTCATAAAACACTACAATTTCCAAAGTGTCAGACTGACCAAAGCTAATGAAGAAGGGAGGCCCATGGCTGACCTAGGCTATGTCCTTTTCTCCTTCATTTAGATTGCAAGCTTCTTGAGGGTTGAATTTTCTAAATTGTTATCCTCAGTATCAACAATACTTGAACCCAAGCACTTTCCAACTCTTGGGAAGATAATAAAGTTAGTCTGTTGGTTGATTTTTATGTTCTACCTGGACACTTACAAAATAAAATTCATAGGTAAGCCATCAGATACAAGTACTTGGATCTTAGAATTTTAGACCAATTCAGGGTGTCCAAAATAGTGTATCTAGGGAGTAAACAATCATAAAGTGAAAATTAGCCATTTTGAAGATATGAAGACACAAATGTGACTCCAATTGGGTCTTTTTACTAAGTTGTGAAATCCATAGTAAGACACTTATAAAAGAGAAGAGATGAGCATCTCTACATGGGTGTGCTGATTTTAATTAAGATGGTCAATATTTTAATATCAGTGGTTAATCTCTTTTGGGGTTGGGAGAGAGTTGAGGCAATGAAGTTAAGTGACACACAGATAGTAAGTATTTGAGGTCAGGTTTGAACTCGGATCCTCCTAACTTCAGGACTAGTGCTCTACCCATTGTGACATCTAGCTACCCTTTAATTGTTTCTAATATATAACGTGATATGTAGGTATGGTAGTGCTAAATATAGGAAATTTAAATGAATTGCTATCATCATTGGAGGCATATCTAGCATAATGAATAGAGAGAGAGCTGTTGTTATAACCAGAAAGACCTGGGTTCAACTACTACCCCTGATGTAGACTTGCTCTGTGACCACTGGAAGAGTAGCATGTTACTTAAATTTTCAATACTAATGAATTCTTGAAGTTAATGACCTACTTTGGTAGAGGGGTTTGCTTTGTCAAATCACATATCCACTTCCTGTCTGGAATAATGACAATAATAACAGTTTTTATAAGCTATTTTATATGTGTTTTATTGTCTGATGATGAAACGAATATAATCTTCTAGCAGATAACTTTAGTTCCTAAGGGACAATCTATTTTTAATGCACTATGATTTGGAAATGAAATAGGTAGGAATCATTTTTTGATCCCTAAATAGAATAGAAATTGTCAGAAAATAACTCCCTCTTCATATATCTTTCCTAAGTGAAGTCACTGAAATTTTGACTGGTGGTATTCTTTCTTTTCATGTTGAGAGGCCTCATGATATAATGGATAAAGGGACAGGCCTGGGGTCAAAAAGATTGGGGTTTAAGTTCTATCTCTAGGAATGACTGCCTTTGTTATTACAGCTCTCTAAGACTACAAGTAATAGGTGGGTTGCCGAATGGTACCAGTAGAGGTAATTCCCACATTGAGAATGCAGTGATGATGTCACAAGTCAGGGGTGAGGGAACAGAGAAAAAAAAAATCTGTAGACTAAGTTCCTCACATAAAGTTCTTACTGGGTGGTGTGTTTTCAGAGATAATGTCCATTGTGATTTAGGGATTTATTTTCCAAGCAGCTTTCCACATTATCGACTTTCCACATGTAACTTTCTGTACCTAGTTTTCTCTTTGTTATACAACTACTAATAAGCTTTAGGAAAAAAAATAAACCATTTCCTTCCTTTCCTTTTTTTTTTCTTAAAATTCCATCTCACTCTGTGTCTGGGCTTGTGTCCTGGAACTGAACAGGGACTGAAGTAGTGGGTCATTCTGTTTTGCCTTGGGCCATCTGAACAGCTGTGTAAGCCTTGGGTCCCTGGAAATACTGGTTTTGCTTCTTTGGGAGCTGTCTTAACAAGCTACAGGGAATCAGGATGAGTGAATGGGAACACCTCCACTGTGTGAGTCTCCACACACAAGCAGATTGTCTGGGAGCTGGTCCTTTTGTGCTTAAGCAATCCTGAGAGAAGGCAATGCTCCATCCTAGATAAGGTTTTCATGCCTCCAGAAATCAATGGTTCAAACAGAACACCACACGTTGCTTATAGAAAACCATTAAAACTGTAGATGGGGGTTGGGGAAAAGGATAATCACCATAATATAAGCAGCAGATGAATTAATTAGAAGTGATAGGCATGTATTTAGAATTTGGTCCTTTCTATTAAACAGGCAGATGTGTGAAATCAGTCTCCCTCATGCCCTGGCTCAAATGTCCTCCCCATGAACCCTTCAAAATGCTTTCATTTTAAATAATTATTCTTTCTTTGGTGATTGCTCCATTCTCCTTCTTCGGGGCGCCCCCACCCCTTCTTCTAGAGGTGAGAACTTGGGAGACATTTTTTTTGGATTATTCATTTTCACAGCCATTGAATTCTTTTGAAATCAAATGGTTCTTAATGAAACAGCTGAAAACATGCACAAACACTGACCAAGCTGAGTGCCCCTGAATAATGAAGCTATTGTTGAATGATTGAGGACCTGGGAGATTAATATCATGGCGTGCTGGCCTGTCTCTTCATTCCACTGGTAATTTCACAGTGAAACCTACTTAGGAGAATGTATGCTGAGTGGTGTGTCGGACAGAATGCACACAAGGAGAGCTCGTGGCAGGAACACTCTTTCTGTATGAGGAAGAGATGTTTTGTTTTATTTGGGGCCTTCCATTTCTTCTTTTTGTTATGTAATATTGGTAAGAGTCCTACTGCCATATTGCTTGCTGCCATGGTCTCAGTGTTCTCTTAATGATTTAATTTCCATCTGATTCCAATATAGAAGTGACAAAACAACTCAGTTCAATGTCTATAATACTTTATTTACACATACTAGCAAAGATGGACAAAAATAACCAAAATGTATTACTTTCTCAGCAAACAAAATCTTAAAAAAACTTATCAATCAATATTTTAAAGCTAAACATCATGCTTTTTTTAAACAATTAGATATTTTGACATCGCTATATTTTCTAAGATACATCTGTATGGATTTTTAAAAATATTATTTTTATCTGTCTGTTTTTAATTTCTGACTATATTTCTTTATCATTCTCTACTTAGTGAGACATCTTTTCTTATAGGGCTTCTTAGCTTTGGATGTTATTTTTTTTAAGTCAGATAACAATTACAATATAATTGATTTCCTTTGTAATTCCATATATTATGTTTCATGTATTTAAAGCATTTTTCTGAAAAAATCAATAGGCTTTTGTTAGTCACCAGACTGACAAAGGTGTCAATGACATAAAAAAGGTTAAGGGTCCTGGCAAAGAGTAAAAACAAAAAAGAATCAAAAATCAAAACTATTCAGGAAAACCAATCCACATATAAGATATACTTTAATGCTTCAAGAATTGGTCCAGTGGAGAGATTTTGGTTCTGGAGTTAGAAGATCTGGGACTGAGTCTCACTTATGAGATTTACTCTGTGTCCTTGAAAAAAAAAAAAAAAAACTTTCTCCATCCCTGGACTTCCACTTCCTTCTCTGTAAAAGAAAGTAACTGCACCCTATCAAAATCTAAGATCTTATAATTCTATATGTGGTTTTTTCACAGTGTATAGTCTCTCTACTAGTGCAGATCATAACATCTCGATGACTTAGTAGATTATCTTTGTGGGGTACTACAGTTGAAAAATTCATGGTCCTATGACTAATTTGGTGATGAAAGAGATGTGAATATAGTCTACTGTTATGTTGCAGAGCCAAGAAAAAAAGGAGATCCTTTGAGGGAGTAGCTAATTCCTATCTGTCTCTGGTTTATAAACATGCTATTTATAAAGTATTGCCGACAATCAGTTCACCAGTTGATCATATATACTTTGTTTCCATATGAATGTGATCATCATCTACTTATGCTATCTGAACATATCATGACTGTAGAAATGACCTTCAAGATCATAAAAAGAGTTAATAAAATAAATCATTTTAATTTTTGAAGTGATTATTCAAGTGATCTACATTTCTACAGAATATAATTTCCCAGGAGATTGGAAGCTACTTGAGGGCAGGAATTCTTTTCACTTTTGTCACTGAATCATCAAAGCAACATGATTCCTGCACAAGGCAATTTCTTGCATGCTATTGCACAATACTTAGTACTCTGTTAGTTGTCTTGGCTACAAAATGAATGTTGAGGGGATGCAGCAAATGAGCTAAATGGGTCTTCTGACTTCATGTTGCCACAGCCCTCAGAAGGCTCAAGATATGATAGAATGTAGGGGTACCCATATGGGAACGAGGTGAAATACTATACACTGAGGTCATTGTACTAACAAAAGTCAGAGGGTAACCAGATTTGGAAGAGATTGAAAAGATGAATCTGTGTGTGTGTGTGTGTGTGTGTGTGTGTGTGTGTGTGTGTGTGTCTAGAACCAGATTTCTCATTTCATTGACATAGGGATCTAGAAGTAAAGCAAATTTTTTTTTCTATCAAGGTAGATAGGTATCTTTACCAAAACTTGTGATCTTAGAGATTTTTTGGGACCACTGATAGATCATGTGACTTGTCCTTTGTGTGTGTGTGATTTTTGCACATGAGTTCAAATGTTTTTTTTAGAATAGTAACTGTAGGTATATATGAATTATGAGTTTTCTAATATACAAAGGACTGTGGTATCATAGATTATAGATGTTTTTATTTCAATTTAATATTTTGACCTAATAAAGATGTGACATTGAGCAAGTCACTTAAACCCTTGTCTGTTTCAATTTCCTCTCCAGGATTCTTGGTTGGGAGGATCAATGAGATAAAATTTATAAAGCATTTTGTGAACCTTAAAACACCATGCAAATGCTAACTATTAGGATGATGATGATGATTATATGAGAAATAGTTTTAATTATATCACATCTTAATTTTCATAATGCAAATTCTAGAAATTAAAGGATTGTTTTATTTTGTTTTAAGTACTAAGCATTTAATTTCTTTAAACCAAGAATTCTTTATCTAGGTTCCAATGATCCCCACAAAAAGGAGGATAGATTTTAGTATTGGGAAAATTTATCTTTGTTTCAATATAACTTTTTTTAATAATCCTATGTGTTTTATGAACTTACAAGCCTTATTCTGAGGAGTCTATAGGTTTCATCAGACTGCCAAAGGGATAAAGATTACAAAAAAAGTAAAAAATTTCTACTTTAAATATTCCTATGAGAAACAATTTCTTTTGTATGGAATCAGTCTTTTGAACTGCAATATTATTTTCCTAAAAGAATGTAAATTCCCCCATGGTCAACAAAATATACTGGAGCTAGTATCTCCTGATGAACAAACATTTGAACACATTAACCATATTCCATATAATATAGTTTTTAGTTAATAGTCTGACTTGTATTGTGTCCAATAAAACAAAAACATTTTACAATCCTCTTAAATGTGTAGAATCAAAAACATATCCCACAGAGGGGCAGGAAGAAGAAATGGAGATGGGGAAGAGGAAGGGAACATCACAAAATCCATTCACTTCCTGGAACTAACTGGGCATGAACAGGAGCTAGTCCATATTTTATTGTGGTTCAACAGTCCTCTGAGTAACTGAAATATTTTATACAATCTTTGCCCCATTCAGACTAATCCATAGAGTTCTATAAGAAAACTAAAGTCTTTACTTGTGTTAAGTTCCAGAAATCTGAATTTTAAACTTGTGACCAATCCCAAAGCCTCAACATAGTAAACAGTGTTGAAATAGGAGCCAACATTCCATGCTACTGACATGACATGGAATTTTCAAAATTATTTTCAGACCAATGTTAGCTTTTTGAAGTCAGAAATTTTATCATTTTTTCTTTGTATTCTCAGTATCTGGCACTCAGTAGCTAATTCATAAATGTTGGATGAATTAGATTGAAATCAACTAAATTACATTCATTTGAAAATAGGATGGTTTGATAAATGAAGGATCTGTCAATAAATTATGTTAAAATATGCATCAGGACAATGGAAATGAACTGAAATGATCAATTTTCAATACTTCATCCTCTGAGGAAGTCACTGAAAGTTTGAGGTAATGCATTCATTGACAGTTATATGACTCTTCTATTATAATCATATGCCCAATAAATAAATACATTATGATTTAACAATAATTTCTCAAATAAAGGGATTGCCTTTCTCTGGATGATTAACCTGTTAAAATTTTGCTCCCTTTTTTTCTTTCAGGATGTACACACACACACACACACACATACACACACATCCATCCATTCCTCTCTTCCTTCTTCATTCCATTCAATTGTGACCCCTAGCATTATATGATATAGCTGTTCTCTATGGCTAATATTATATGAGAACGTCATTATCTCAGTAGTATAACTATTTTTTAATATGTGAGAGAAATAGAAAATAGCTCTTCTTTCCTTTTCTCTCTCTTTTCACCTCTGCCTCCTGGAATTTCTAGCTTCCTCTGAAACTCACCTCCTAGATATGATCCTAGATGATATATTTCCTGAAACCTTTAATTGCCAGTGTCCCCAGATTATATTTTATTTACTCCTCCAGTAGAAGGGAAGATCCTTTAGGGCAGAGACTATACTATTTTTGTTCTTCTATCTATATAAGACTTGTTAAATTGAATTGACATTAAATCATAACTGTTCAGTATCTGAAATTTAGTAAACACAAAAATTCAGTCCTCATCAGTTGCCCAACCAACTATTTTGAATTTTCCATTTCATTTAATATATGTGTTGAATATTTATTTACCTGAAACCATGAGAATGGTGATGAGAAGGAATTAAATTATCCACAGCCCTTATGTCCCAGAAGTCATCTTGTCAGACTCAATAAGCATTTATAGAAAAATAGCACAATAATATAAAAAATTCTCCTGAAGCTGTGTTCATTGCCACTACCCAGAAGGTTACATTTGGACAGCCCAGAGCAGGAAGCCATGTAATCACTTAATGTTGTGTGTTGGATGCTTAATAGTTGTAGAGATTTCAAGAGAATATGACTTTGTGTGTGGAAAGAACTTGCTAAGGAGAATACTAGAACAAATATGCTTAGTGGAAGCAATTCTGAGGAGTAGTATAGCTTGGATCTCACGAACTTCTTGAAAATGCCATGTAGACCTAGAAATTATCAAAGAGAGTTGATTCTTTTTATTCCAAATTCTATGCCAAACCAGCAAGTACTCCATAGTCTGGGATGTGATATACTTTTGTGAGATGAACAAAGGAAGGATTGCAGGGCCAGGGAAACAAGGGAACTTTAATGATTGTAGTAGTAAATTGGAGGGAGGCAATAGAACAGATCTTCTTGCAAAATCTTAACTTTAGTTTTGTGTGGTGAATTGTGAAGAGCATTTCCAGCTGGCTACCTGGCAAAGATACAATTAAAATAAAGCTTTCATGTACAGGAGACAGGTTCCCAGGGCTAAAGACACTATTAGAATCAAATGAATTAGCATATGTAAAGCAATTTGCAAATTATATAAGTGCTATCTAGTGTTATTATCTGGACTTCTTTATTTCCTCATTTGAAAACATTGCCTACTTCAGAGAGATGCTTGTGCCGCTGTTTTTCTGGCTGATTCAGGTATTAATTTTAACTTTTTGTCATTATTGTTGTTAAATTTTATGAGGAAACAATTACATCACTTTACTTACCTAAGAGGTAGACATAATGACAGTTTGATAATTTCATGCATGTAAACCTAAAATATCGATTAAAATGTGCTTGGTCTACAAGTTGACAGAATTGTGTTCTGATGATATAAGGTACGTACATGCATATGTGGGCATATATATGTATCTAGAAACATCTTTATGTATAGAAGTATAAATATGTATATACACAAATAAATATATGTAGAGAAAGAGAAAAAAGTTATATGCATGCATGTGTGTGCACTTATATGCATATGGAAAAATGTATTTATGTATAGGGGTATGTACATGGAGAAAGAGAGAGACAGAGAGAGAGAGAGACAAAGAAAGAGAGAAACTCAGAGAGAGACAAAGAGAGACAGACACACAGAGAGAGACAGAGACAGAAACAAAGAGAGACAGAGAGAGAGAAAGAGAGAGAGACAAAGAAAGAGAGAAACTCAGAGAGAGAGAGACAGACACACAGAGAGAGACAGAGAGAGAGAGAGAGAGAGAGAGAGAGAGAGAGAGAGAGAGAGAGATGGAATGGCATAGTGGAAAGTGAATCAGCCTCAGAATTGAAGACCTGTGTTCAAGCCTTGCCTGTGACTCATTATCGTTATGAACAAGGGCAAGTCATTTAATTTGCCAGTCTCTCAGGGAACTCTCCAAGACAGTGCTGATATGCAATGATAGAGGGAGTTTGTTTTTATTGGTGAAATCACAGACCCAATCTGTCTGTCTGTCTCTATCTCTCTGTCTCTCTCTCTGTCACTTTCTCCTCCTCCCACATGTGCATATGGCAATATGTATATATACACAAAAATATTCATACATTCATTCACATATGTATATATGTATATATATTTGATACAGCTCAATGCAATATTGTATTCCAATTGGCTTATGTAAAGAGCAAATGAAATTGCAATACTATGTTTCTGAGTAAATTCTCATTGTTTAATATAACGATAAGGTTCCAAAGCAATAAGTTCAAAAGTCACAGCCCAGGAAGGAATTCAATGACATATCCAAGATCCATTCAAAAAAGAATTTTTTACCATTCCCCTGAAGAGAAAATTTTAGACAACATCTATTCTTTACTCCTCCATTCTCCAAAGACAGGAATTGAGACCCAGAGAAGTGAAGTTACTTACAACCACATGATCAGTTATGGCAGAGCTAAGCCTAGAACTTTAGGTTTCTTCTGTCATTACATTATACTAGGAACAGACTTCAGATTGTGCTTAAACCATGTGGAAAAGTAATTTTATATGAGTGGTTTTAAATAAGTACTTTTATAATTTAACTGGTGATGAAAATATATTTATTAACATGTACTAAATACTCTGTAGTCTTCTCTTATAGGATAAAACTTACCCAGGATTACAATTTTCTTCACTATAATTAATTGTTGACATAATTTTCAATTCATTTTTATCATAATTTGTTTTTCTGATCTATTGCACTATGATGGGGCACAATGGCCCCATCTAATAGTGCTCAAATATCTTTGGAAAGAAACCAATATATTTTCTGATAGCTCATTCTCTTGCCTGCTTTACACATCTTTACAAACCATCTCTATACAGTAATTTTCCTCTTGTCTTAACATTACCATCGCTATTATTATTTTTAAAGTAGACTTTTTTTGCCCTAAAATCACTCAAAGAACACAAATGTTCCTGATACTTTTTCTGCTGATCTTATCATGTTTTTCATTGTATATGTAGACACCCCCATGCCCAAAATAGTGATTTGTATGTAGTAAGTGCCTAATAATGTTTTATTGAATAAAATTAAAAGAAATTCCGAGTCCTAAAATGGAGTGAGCACATGGTCTAAACTCAGTTTATCAAATACTAAACTCAAATACCATCTCTGACATTAACTATTGCTTCAGACCTCATTTTTCTCAAATGGAATATGATAGGATTATAAATATGGTAGCCTCTAAGTTTCTTCTACCTCATGATCCATAATCTTGAAATCTGCAAAATGATCGGGTTTGATGATAAACTCATGGTTAGAGGTCCTTCTTCTTCGGAGTAGATCTAATGCCATTCACATTCTCTCATTCTGTGTGACTCTTACCACATTCTCTAACAGAGGTCCATAAATGGTCTACCTAGCATGCTAGGTCTCTAGGTCTCTTAATATTTTGGGAGTAATAATGTAGCTCTTGGGAGGTCTCTCTTTTATTTCTCAATCTCACTGTGACCAAACTGTCTCTTTTCTTGACCATATATTTTCTAGATGATATTTTCATGTTGCTACTTGTATGCAAATCACTGCTTATAATACAAAAAAGACCAGTTGTTTCCATTGTTGGGGTCTTTGTTTGCTTGGGTCATCCATAACTTTTATCCTTTGGAAACTGTGGTGTTCCAGGATTCACTGCCATCAACAAAAGAATACTGGTCTTAAAAAAGATTATATTCTTTGTCAATGATTAGTTTAGGGATCATTAAAAGCACTATTCATTTATCTTGCCCAGCTTTTCCCTTTTATTTAATGCTAATTAAATCCACTTAACTAGTCAATTGAAAATACATGTGTCTACTTACAACCTGAGTTGTAAATAATTATTTTGGAAAGAAATGGCAAGCATCCCTGATTGCTACTCTGCAGCTGTCTACCAAAAAAGAACAACAACAAAAAATACATAAGGAATTGGCTGAAGAATTGCACAAATTGGTGCAAAGAATGATAAGAACATGGTTATTCTTTGCTTTAGCACTGAAATGATGATGCTCTTCAGTGGAGAAATATAATACTTGCAATGAGAAGGCCATATTAAATGTTAATAATTTCTATAATAATGAAATTTCATTGCAGAAGTGGTTCCAGAATAGACCAAAGGTACACAAAACCATTTGTAAGTGGCAGGAATGCTATTTATGCATATGTCCCAAATAGAAATAGATATCCCTGAGCTACATATTAGCTTAGAAAACCACAAACATTATCTATATTGTTTTATATATTTATATATATATATATTGTTTTATATATTTTATATATATATATATAATTATATAATTAACATTATCTATATTGTATTATATTTTATTCATTTTGTTACACATTTCTCAATTCGCTTTTAATCTACTCTGTGCTGTACTGGGCAGTTTTGCTAGCAAGCAGTCTATCTGAATTTGACACCTGTGGTCAGGGCCATACTTGCTTTGCCCAAGGGAAAAGTGTTGAGGGCCTGAACCAGGACAGTTGTCAAGTGTTAAAGAGGGACAGATGCTAGAGATATGGCGGAGAAAAAATTGACACAACTTTCTACAGCTGGGTATGTGGGATGAAGGAGAATAAGGAGTCAAGGGAAACTCCAAAGTTGAGAATCTGGATGACTTACTGGAAGCATAGTCAGAAATAAGCAATTCCTGTCCCCTTACAGAGTGACTTAAGTTGGAAAACAAACATACACAAGGGATCTGCATTTTTACTTTCAACATAGGTGACTAGGTATGGGAACTCTCTCCATCAGAATAGTTTGCAACTAGTCTATGACTTCTTGATAAGTGTTGTCTTAATGAGTTGTAGCTACAGAGAGAAGTTAAAAGACTTTCCCCAGGATCACATAGTAACTTTTGGGATGAGATTCCCAAATCAGGTCTTCCTGAACCATCAATTTCAAATATATAAAGTGAATGTTGCTATCCCTATCTCTATACTAAACATGACCTAATGTCCTTGAAAATGAAAACAATGCATAACTAAGAATGTCTTGAATCATCCTTAAATTTTGATGTCCAGATCTATTTATTTTGAATAACAGCTTCTGCCTTGATTTGGGATATTAATGACAATAAGTAAAAAAATATTGCTTTGTGGAAGACATACATTTCTAGACTGAGCTACAATTGTCACATGTGAACAATGACATATTGAATCAAAGCATAAAGTTTTACTTAAAGAAAAAAATGAACTTAAGAGATAGCAATGTTAACTGAAAAAAGGATTAAATTTTCAAATTCTCTACTGCTGCAGATTTCAGACACTATCCAATAGCCCCTTGTACATACTCGTCCACATCAGTGTATAGAAGCCTGCATGAACTCCTCACTTAACAAAAAGGATTTTTCCTAGAAATGATTTATTAGAGTGAAAACACATTAAGTGAAGAATTATGGTTCTTAGGAGGGTTTTATTGTGTGTTGATTAGCATTTTAGTTTTTGAGAAGGGAAGTAAGAAAGGGGAAGAAAGAAATCAAAGAAGGAAGAGAAAGAAATCAGAGTTGACTAGGGAGAAGTGAAGAGATTCCAAAATGATTTACTATGTGATATAAGGAAAGTAAATTCCAAATAGAAGTATGACTTTCAAAATTTTACCTCTGGGGAGGTAAATGAGCTGCTGTTGTTGCTTGCCTGTGTCTGTTTCACCCAGAGGAAGAAGGGCTAGACATCTGGTACAGCCCCAGTTCACTGCCTTAGTGCCTCCCCACAGAGTTGAAGGTACCTTGGAAATTGAACCAAATACCCAAAGGGGCCACCATATACCCTACTTCTTTGCTAACCAAGTATCCTCTATGGCAGTTAACCACATTTGGATGCAGTCAAGCTTAGTCATGACAGCTGGAACCTCCTGCTTTATTCAGGGGATGGTGCCATGAAGCTTCAGTCTATGGAACACAGAAACAAGAAGAAAATTGGGGAGGCCAGCAGCTGGTTGGAGGTGGGAAAGGCTGAGTGCTGACTGGCTTTTTTCTTGGTCCATTCAAGTAAGGGGCCAACAGCTGGGAGCTTCTTGCTATTGTTTAAACTGATCCTTTTATCTACCTTTAAAGCCACATTTAGAAACCACCAAACAGGTGTGTTTGGCTTAGTGGACAAAAATTTAAGTAATGGATGGAGCGCTCTCATTAAAATGAAAATATATCTCATGAATCTGAGGAGTTCCTCAAATGTTTCTATCAATTCTACAGAGAATTGTGTCATTGGATAACCCAAGTTAATGCAAATGGATGGGAAGCAAAGTTCAAGCAAAAGTCACCAAAATTGCCATGGAATCCATTGTATGATTTTTACCTTGCTGCCTTTTTGGCTAGTCCATCAAAGTCCCTCTATAGTTCTATTTGGTAGTGTTGAGGTGACCCTATAATTTTCAAAGACTATGTCAACTGAGTTTAATCTCTGTCAGGTCCAATCAAGATGGAAAGATCGTCAGGACAGGATAGTTAGGCACATAGAACCATCTGAGGACCAGACCAGCTAAGTTTGGGAAAAAAGCATTATCAGTTTAGTAGAAAACTGGGTGTTCTGTTATACAAGCTTTGCTGTTTGCATGAGAAAAGAATGAAGCTACACTGATGAAATGATGAATCCTTGCAATATAAAAGTGAGATACACACTGAATCAGCTGTGGTTCACTGAGCACACTGTTAAAGTTCCTTGACCTATGGTGACGTGGTGGGACAGAGAGGTAAACTGAGGCTGAGAGAAGTCAAGCAAATGACTCACAGTTGAGGAAATTTGAACTCAGGTTCTCTTCAACCTACCCTACCTCTAACATTTAAAAGTACTTAAAAGAAGGGGAAGAGCATGCTCAGTTCCAGAGAGAAACCTTTCAGACATGATTAATTAACCACCAGCAGTCATCTATTAATCCAAGCAAATGTTTGTAGCTCTGTATTAGGCAGGAAGAACAAAATTAGAATAAAAAACAATCTCTACAAGCAAGAATCTTAACTTAAGCAAGAGAGACAAAATGGCTACATATATGTGCATATATATATATATGTGTATATATATATATATATACACATATATATATGCATGTACATATTACCTGTATAGCTATACACAAAATAAATATAAAGTGAAAAGTTGCAAATAGATGTCAGATAGTTAAGCTTGAGGGAAATAGTGCTAGCATTTGAAAGAGTTAAATGACTTTAGGTCAAAAGTGGTGCTATTGCTATATCTTTAAGAAAAACAGGGATTCTATAGGATGGAAAAAAGAATTGGTTATGTTTATTATCATCATCATCACCATTAATATAAAAATTATCACACGGGACAATATATTATATTCATTTTGGTTGTGATCAATTCCTTGTGACTCAATTTGGGGCTTTCTTGGCAGAGATACTACACTATTTCCTTCTCCAGAACATTTTATAAATGAGGAAACTGAGGCAAGCAGTTACGTTAAATGGTGTTCCCAGGATCACATAACTAGGATGTGTCTGAGGCTATATTTGAATTCATGAAGTCTTCCTGACTCCAGACCCAGTGTTCTATTCACTTTGCTATCTACCTGCCCTGGAATAATTTCTAAATACATGAAAATAAATGAGGGCATCATGTGGCAGAGAAATGCCTTCTGGGAGTTTGAATTCATCAAGGTGCCCATAATGTCCCTGTCCTGACAAAGAGATGAAGGGTCTTTTGAAGGAAATAGTGAGCTCTCTCCTCTTCAGTGACTTGGAGTAGAAAAGTGCCTAAAAGGGTACTCAGTAATCTTCCATTTTCCCCCACCATTTCTGCTAGTTGTTTTCATGTTAGCTGATATATTTTGTGTCTAATAAAAAAGGAATTTTGCCAAATCCTTTATGAGGTGATGGCTTTGAGTATTTGATAGGCTTTTTTTTCTATTCCTTGCCATCATTTGTGGTTGTTATTTTAAAAGGAATAGAGGAAAGCTCCTACTCCTTAATCACAGAAGTGACTTCCAAACTGCTATAAAGGTTCTAACCTTGTAGCCGGTTTCACCATACAGTAATTCTTGGAGAGACCAAATTCACAGAGAAATCAGTGACATCTTCACCCAAAGATAGTCTATGGCTTGAAGCCTATAGTTAAATTATTTTGCCCATCAAAAGGTCTAAATTGGCTACCATGTACAACTTATTTTTCTTTTTTTCCCTTCCAAACTTTCCCTCAATTTCCTTCCTTTTATCTATTAAGTGATAGAGGTGGAGTTAAGGGCATCTTGATTCAAATACTATCTCATTTATTCATCACTTCTATAAGGAGCTATTTATTTAACCTCTTACATTCTCAATTTGCTCATCTGTAAAATGGGGATAATAATAGCACCTCACCTCAAAGGGAAGATTGAATGGAAGAACATATGTTAAGCATTTTGTAAATCTTGAAGCACATGCAAAAATATAAACTGCTACTTATCACAAAATATTTACATCTGCCAGGCTCAGTCACCAGGTCACTAATTGTTTTTTTTTCATGTCAAATTTGTTTTGTTCCCTCAAAAAGCTTATATTTTAATATCACAAGTTGTTGTGACTGCTTTTTTATTTCTAGTAAAAGAGATGCCCTTGTACTTGTTTTTCTAAACTCTTTCACCAAATACTTTCTAGAGGAATAGCAAATATTAGGGATAAGATCAATTGGGTAAGCACTAGAACTTGTGACCTTGGAGGCAAATTGAGACCTTCTTGGTCCAACATGTATGTTCTTCTGTGTCTGCAGCCATTTTTCCTTTGTTCTCTTGATCTCAGTTTCCTCATCTGAAAAATAAGAAGCTTATATTAGGTGACATCTTAAGTTCTTTACTGTCCTTAAAACTGATTTAATCTGCTGTGTGCAGCTGAGTTAACCTGCTCCTGAGCTATTATAAAGGAAATCATGATAAATGACCATATTTTACTTCTTGAGCACAAGGAGATGTTTGGGCATTTGAAGTGAAGATTTGAACTAAGTATCCACAAAGGCCCCCAGCACATAGATGAAGTGGGTGACATTATGATGTGAACTCTTCCAGCACAGGCTCTGCCTTTGGCCTTTCTTTATGTTTCTAGTGATTAGGGTGATCCTTGGCATATAGCAGGTGCTTAATAAATGTTCTAAGTGACTGACTTTTAGAATCAGAAAAAGCCTTAGAAATTAGTCCCATCCTCATCAGAGTTCAAGGACAGAGAGCTTGCCAATGTGGACAAAGGCAAAGAGTGAAAGGTGGGGACTACAGCAGCCATGTTGGGGAAGAAAATGGGGAAGGATTGTAGGATGAAGGAAGTATGAGCTCAGTAGGGATCAAACTTATGATCTAAAAGGTTTGCAATGTATATAGGGACAGCACCAAGGGGTTTGTGTATGTCTCTTATACACATCTACACACAGAGATAAGGAAAACATTGAAAACATTTAGCTCCCCCAAAAGAATGCATTAAATATACTGTACCAGGCACTGTCCTGGCTCCTAGGGATGTTTCTGTGTGCACATACATAAATACCAAATGGGTCTTGTTCTCAAGGCCCTTAGATTATTTTTGTAGCTGTCCCTATTGACTTCTACCTCAATTTCTTTTTCCTTCTGAAGCATGCACCCAGACTACTTTAGAGCCATAATTCACTGGGGAATTCTGGTCCGCCAGAGTCAAGAACATATTACAAATAAATCATTTTTAGCTACCAGAATAGAATGATGACTGAGACCAAGATTTCAGAAGCCACTCTATCCAATATATTGAGGGACTTTAATTAAACTAAAGCATGTGTGTATATGTATAAATAGACACATGCATGTATAACATATATAACACAGATTATACATATTAAATATACACTGAGGCTTATATGATTATGTATGTATGTGTGCAGACATTGACTTATAACCATACATGTCTATGTGTGTTGTATATTATAGAGAACATATTATATGATATCTAAATGCATGTATGATAAACCTGTGATTTTTTAGGAATAGGGAATTTCTGGTGGGAAAATACTGAATCTCTATGCAGATAATTAAAAAAGTTGTTCAAGGAAGGGACGCTATTATATCCCAACTAAGTAGATATGTTATTTGACCAAAAAAAGGAATAAATTAGATAAGAACTAATTGAGTATAAAGATAATTTTCAGCTTGAACCCTTATTTTCACTTTGATTATTGTATGTTAAAGTATGTCTCACTCTTCTGAGAGACTCCCCCAATTTAAACCCTTGGGTATAAAAAAGGTAGCTCCTTCTATCAGATTCAAGTGTACATCTTGTGGGTCCAACCTTCTAACAACTATAGTGCACAAGCCACTACTAATGTTCATGTAAATAATAAGTCCTCTAATAATAACTAACAGGAACATAGCTCGTGCTATTAAAAAGCAGTGTATTGTTTGCTGAAAAACATCCACCTTTATATGTGAAAAATGAACAGAAGAGCTCACTCTGCCTTCCATTGGAGCTTTGCAAATCATATAACATGTTTCTTGAATTTCCACTATTCTGTGAGATTGGTATCACTAATAATCTTAAACACAGTAGACTCTTAATAAAAAGTGGAATATAATAGAATGAGGCTCAAGAGAAAGAAAAAAACTTTATTTTTATAAACTTGATGCATTTTGTTTTCACACATGTATTGATCAATCAACAAGTATTTCTTAATTTCATTGCTGAATATTTCCCTTCTCCTTCTCCTACCCAGCGAGTGTCCCCTGTAACAAAGGATAATTAGTTAAACAAAGAAACAAACCAGAACTTCAACTGAGTTTCAAAATATATGTGATATTTCACAATTATAGATCTCCACCACTGCAAAGAAGGGGCAGAGGTACAGCTTCTCAACTCTCCTCCAGGGCCAGCATTTGGTTTTGTTTGTTCTTCCCATTTACATGAGTATTCATTAAATATGTTGTTTTCTTATTTCTAAAACTAATCTTTTTGAACTCTGGGAGTACCAGTTGGAGGTCCCAAGTCAATAATGCAGTAAATAGTATCACATTGGCCTAAAAGAAACAGCCCAACTTGGTAAACTGTCTACATGAGGGCCTCACTTCTTTCCAGGGAGTAGATTAATCATTGAGTTTGGCTGATTATATTTAACTTTGCCAGTTCAGAAGCAGATGGTATCTCAAAAGGATGTGGCTCTAACTTTTGATCAAATTTTTCAACACAGTTTATGCATTAGGGGAGGGACTGTCAGAGTGACATGGCTGTGAACCTGGATCTAAACAGCCCTTTCTTGTTTAGGTTGAGATGTTCATATACATTTGGGGGAGTTCATATGTTTGTCAAAACTAAATTTTCTCTACATCTCCACATACCTAGAGATGGACTGAATGGAGAAAAGGATTTTTATGTTAAGAGTTCCCAAGCAAAAAATGCTAGAGAATAAGAAGACATTGCTACTGGCTTTACTTCCTTGCCCAGCAGGAAATAACCCTAAACCCTAATTATGTCTCTAACCCCATGTTTTTTAAAGGAGTTGGAACAGTAAAAACCTGCCTTTAGCCCTGCATAAAAAATCCTTTCCCATCACTAAGAGGTCCAGGTCTCTTTCTGGTATAGCTGTGACACAAATGGATTTCTTATACCAAAAGTTACCTCTATAATGCAGGTTGATAAAGCAATAGTATCTGAAAGTCTCCTCTCTGAAGAAAGACAATTTCTTTAGAGATATGCAAAATGATGTTTGGTAAAGAAAAATATGGAAGAGGGAAAAGAAGAGAAGGAAGAGGAGAAAGAGAAGGGAGGAAGAAGAGGAGGAGAGAGGAAGAGAAGGAAAAAGGGGAGAAACAGGAAGAGAAGGAGACTAAGAAGAAGAAGAAAAGAACAGAAGAATACTTTAAAGATACATTGTAACGTACATTAATCAAAGTAAAAAAGAGAAGAAGAGAAGAAAAAGAGAAGAAGAAAAGAAGCAGAAGAAATTACAATTCCATTTTAAACCTTATGAAGGTCATCAAAATAAATTAGATAAAAGCTAATTGAATGTAAATGCTTGATTTTCAATTTGAACTCTTGTTTTTGCTTTGATTAATATATGTTAAAGGATGTCTCACCCTTCTTAGAGACTTCCCCAATTTGTATCTTCTCTCAGATTCAAGTGTAGAGCCTGTGGATCAAACCTTCTAACAGCTATATTGCACAAGCCACTTCCATTGTTCCTTCCCTTAAGACATCTTGTAGGCATAATCTGCTAAAAAATAACTAAAATGATACAGTAAGACCAGTAGATATAGCTGTCTCACCCCAGAAACATCTAGGACACACTCTCCCACCAAAACATACAACAACAGTGGGAAATATGGATACAGGAATAGAGTATTTGGGGACCAAGACAATTATTGTATATCTACTTAGGCTACACTAGAGACTACTTCAGGGCAAGGATGGTTTCACTTCTGTCAATTAGTTAATATGCTTTTAATAAGCACCTACTATGTACCAAGCATTATGGTAAGCACTGAGAACATAAAGAAAAATGAATGATAGACCTTGGTCTTAAGAAACTCTTAGTCTAGAGATGGAGATTTCATGCAAACATCTATGAACAAAATAAGCTACATACAGGATAAATTGAATATTGAGTAGAGGAAAACAATAGAACTAAGGAACGTGGGAAAGGCTACTTGTAGAAGGTAGGATTTTCCGCAGAAATTGAAGGAACCCAATATATCAAAAGCTGATGTGGTACTTGGCATATAATAGATACTTAAACAAAAGCTATTTTGCTTAATTGAAGGAAGATCATTGGGGAAAAAATATAACCAGTATGAACCTTTCAGAATCCAAGAAGAGAGAGATTGAAGTGCTACATCCTCCCCTTAACTTTCAAAAGGAAAAGAAGTCATTAATTTTAATTTCTTAAGTAACATGTCATGCTATTAAGATTTATCAGCAAATATAATCATCATTTATACATTGTTGATTCAAATGTTGTTGAAGAAGAATAAGAAACACATAATTGAAGATTCTACTGGGAAAATTGTATTTCTTTTAAAAGCTATTTATATTTTGAACCCTAGCCATCACAGACAAACTGAGTTTAAAGTAAATAAATAAATAACCCTCTGTTAGATGTGAGAGCTTTGAGGGAATGATTGTTTTGTGTTCATCTTTTCCCATCAAATTAGTAGACTGGTATATATGATCTTGCATTTGATGTCAGGATGACATAGATTCCAATACAGACATGTGTTAGCTGTATGGCCATAAACAAGCTGGTGGAGAGAGTCCAACACCAACTCAACCAAATTGAAAGCTAGATTTACCTTCAATGACTTGTATAAGGCAATATTAAGACCTTATCAAATTAAATTAAATAAATGGAATGATCATATGACCTTGATTTCTTGGCAGTTCTTGAATATAGTAGATGCAGAAGACGTTTTGTTGAATAGAAATATCTTAAAGAGTTGGTAGTTATACAATTTCTTTTAAAGCAACTTTTAAAAATTAATCAGCAGTCTGGGGAAGTATAAATAAATATGAAGTGTCAATCAACTTCTGAGTGTTTCTTTTTTCTATTGAGGAAGAAGCTTGGACAGTTAAATGTGTTTGAAAAAGGGATCTTTCATTAGATATAAAATTATGTTGGATGAATATGTGGCTAGGAGATGAAGTTGCAACTACTAAAGCAATCTATAGGCAACATTTCCTGGGAAAGGACTCTGGGAGGGAATTCTGATGTTGCTTTGAGAGAATAGGTGAGCCCAATATGAAAAGAATTGCCATTCTGCAATTAATAGTGTTTTCAGTTTATTCATTTGCTTTCCCCAAGTATTTCAGACCTTTGACCAATATAATTTTATTCATCGTAATGATATCCCACAAGGCAACCAGAATCATAGTAGTATTTTCTTGATTATAGAAAAAAGAAAAAAAAACACAAAGAAGAAATGGGTAGGATAGAGGAGAGAGAAAGGGGGAGGGAGAGAGAGACAGAGAGAGAGAGAGAAGAGAAGAGAAGAGAAGAGAAGAGAAGAGAAGAGAAGAGAAG